>VOMN01087807.1:0-13298 GCA_014899125.1 Orchestia grillus
GCAGAAAGAGTGAACATATGAAACAGTGTTTTTAGAAAACTTCTAGCTTTAATATTTTTTAAAATAAATTAATTTGAAAATGAGTTTCCTTTTTTTCTGGGAAACCCCGTATATAGCTGAGCTAAACCAACAGTGCCTACCTGGGGGCGCTAATCCCCGTTGCATAAGATGTACAAACCTAACTAACTTAACTCTACTGCCTATGACCTATGTTATGCCTCCTAAGGGGTAGCAAACGCTTTAAAGGAAAATCAATTCTAAAATGTGCAACTATTTCTGTCCCCCTCCCCCCTCCCGTTAATCTTTTCCATTTTGAAACTCGCGATGTTCAAATGAGAACACATCCCTTTTCTCATCCAAAGAAGTAAATCTAACTCAAGTTGGCAAACTACATTTTCGATTCAAGATGAATTAAAATAGATCAATGACTTCGAAATGTTTAAGTAAAACGCATTGAAGAGTAATATTGAGGTAAAACAATAAATAAGCTCATGAATTATTTTCAATTTTTGTATAAAGAAGAGTCGGCTGTATGTGTAGAGACAATGCCACTTGAAAATGATATTCTTGATGAATTTCATAATCAAGATATATTATTGAGGGTTACTTCTTTAGATCAACCCTTTGTTTTTTCCGCAGTACAGTAGTAAATATTTTTGCTTTATTTACGTTCTTCTTAAACCTGAAAACGAATGTTTCATGGGTCAGTGGAACAACAAAAGAAACGATTAAGAAACTTTTCAGCAAATTTTATGGTCGCGTCAGATGCGGAAAGTTTATTTAGCACGCAAGAGTAAAAAGAACATTTTAACGATACGTAGCACCAATACCATGGAGAACAATAACTTTCGAAGTCATCTGCTGTAAAGAAAAGATCTGTATCCAAGAAAAAAGGGCAGCAGTAATATGTCAGGAACTTTGAAAACGGCGCAGACCTGCCCCCGACTTGGAGTAATCTCATGACAAATGCATGCTCGAAATTTACGAGCTAGTTAAGCACGGTGTACGTTACGTCGCTCCTGAATTATGGCCAAGGAACTTGAAACATTGCCTCGAACTGTTCAAAGTGACTTATCCTCCAAATATCAGAAAAGTCCGTGTTTACCTTTCTTACGCATGGGGTACCCTATTATTGTGATGCTATTTTCTTATGTGGAAGAAACAAGTGAGTTATATACAAAGAAGAATGGTTGGGATATTTTCATGAAGTTATCTGGAATCTGATGCTAAGCATTCGGGAATTGCCTCTGTCAGGAAATTCTCAACATGTCAGATCCTAACTATCAGGAACTTTGACAATTGCTGTTGAATCTACCGAGGGGTAGAGCCTAACAAGTCTCCAGAGACTATATAGAGTTACGACCTTGACATATCTTCCAGGACTGGAGGAACTTAGTCTTTCAAGAGCTCTTACGGCTGAAAAAACTGGAAACTTTTATAACATATGAGATTGGAAAGGAGTTTGCAACAGTGCAGACCTCCCAAAAGCGAGGAATGCCACCCTTCCTTGCATCGGGTTTTCCGATATTTAAGACAGCTTTAAACTTGGAGATATATTTCAAGGCACCCTTTATACCAAAATATCTTCTACTTTAAGGACGTTAAACACACTGTACTAGAAAGTCTCAATTAGTCAGGATGAGGAAACCATGTAAACTTTACGGATAACTACACTAAAAGTGGAAAATTTCTCAAGCTTGGAAATTTGGAGTTTTAATACATTTTTACTATGGCTGCTTCATTCAAGAAAAACTTGCAGTCCTCTTCAGGAGTAACATTAAAAATAAAGGTTTTGTAATCTCTCTCGTCATTGAGATCTTTAGAGGCAATCCAAAAGCAAAATGTTCGAATTTAACTCGAGCGTCCCAAGAGGACAACAAAAAATTTTCGGTGCACGCGCTGGCAAAATGAATAAGATATTTTCATTGGAAGATCTCGCGAGATAAAAACAATTCCCACCTTCTGAGAACGTGACAGGGGATGCCCCGACGTAATGTTTTAAATATCCGTAATGTGTCGTATTTTGTAGTAAAATATCATGAACTGCAAAACAAGATCATACAACTTTCATTTTTTATTTAGGAACTCAGTGGCAATAATCAACTGTGAAAGTCATTTGTAAGAATTACTAAATTGTCCTGTTGGCCCATATCAGTTTAGACATCACATGCATGGTAATCACGTGCAAATCTCAGAACACGGCGGCATGCAGAGAGTTTCACGAAGTACACAATGTGTAGAACATGCAAGTAACTAACTACACAGTTAGCGATGCTCGTAGAATGATCAGGGTTAATGAAGATACAAAGCTCTTGCCTCATAAGAAACAATGACGGTGGTTTGATGGCGTTGGGGTGTAGCGGTTTGATAAACTAGCTTTTAATCGTCTATGATCGAGGACTAACTTTTATGCAAAGTTTCCTTAGATTTTGAGACACTGAAAATGCGAAAATTTGGGGAGAGTTATTCAATCATATTTATGTGATAGTAAATTTTAAGGCACATAATTGACTAAAAGATGAACGCGTCATGACACACAGGCTCTCAAATTAGAAGTCCATATCACGATGATTTCTTTACAAATATCTTATTCTATTCAAACCAAAGAAATGGTTTTTCATTGTCTACAACCAAGCACTGAGTTTTATCCAAGATATCGTGGTGCTCTGTAATATTGACTCAAAATTCTGAAGATTTTATTAGGATGCAAAATTTTGAATGACACCCACTTAGCATTCATGTACAAATATAAAAAATTGCAAATAATGTTTGTCTTAATTGGGAAGCTTAACAGGCTGAGAGCATGGAAGCAATGAAAATGCAGGGAGGTACTGGCGAGTTTACTAATAATTAGCGAGGATGTCAAGGGAACTCAATGCATGGGAGCCCGATATCATCACTGGACTGAATAAATTATCTTATTCAATTTGGGCCGAAGAAGTAACTTCTCGTTACCTGTTACCGCAAATTGAGATACAATTAAGTGTTTGAGATTTTGAGTTATATCTGCTTAAGACTGCGAAAAATATTTGGATGGTATACCTTTTGCATTTGTAGGAAAAAATTAAATTATAACTTAATATCATTCATCACAATTTGGGATGTAAACATATAGTTATTAATATTTTGGGAACACAGGGAAATACTAACGGGCTTATGAGTAAATCGCCAAAATTTACACGTGTTGTATGAGATGCGCTGGATGTGAAAATCACCAAATTTGGAGACAGCACTACAGTAAGTTAGGACAAGGAAAATTGTTTCCCGATGTAAATAATTGCAGGCTGAACTGTATAAATAGTTCCACGAAGCTGAGAGACATTCAATCTCTGGCAATCGCAAAAAAACACCTTCCTCAAATCTATCCCGAGGCCGAAAAGTTTTCAATTTAAATTTTTAATCCGAGCTAATTGGCAGACTTCAAAAATATTATGCGAGAGAAAGTGAGAACCTACGCAAAAGAGAACTGCTTCGTTAACAAACCTTCAAAATCTGTGTCTTGATCATTAGTGTTGCGAGCAAAAAAACCCGAAACTTAGAATTCATCAGGCATGAATTTTAGAAGAAAAAGGCTAAAATTTCTCCTATTGATGTACAAAGCTTCTAAAACAAAGAATCGACGCTTTCCTGTTTGTGTACGTGGGTACACGGCCTCATAATTACCCATTCTGTCAAGGCCAAAATGTATAATGATTACTTCCCATACAAATTATTCTAGTCAACAGGAAGATATGTGTGGCTTGGTAATGTCGTGGCTTAAAGTGGAGGACGATCAAGTTCCAATTAACCCAGGATCATTTTCTATCAAAAGGGAAAAGAACTAATAGAAAATAGATAGGAAACTACCATTTCCTAAAACGTCCTTTCTTTAGGATGACTTCTTCAATCTGTTTTAGCATTCTTTCGACAAGATTTTTGATTATTTCATAACTTATGCTCGACTATTCCTGATGGTCAAACATATTTGTTCCATATTTCATAGTTTATTCTCATCGTCACAATGCTTGGTAATTACCCTCAAACATAAGACGAAGTTCAAATTTTGAAGTTTATTATTAATAATTCGGGTATAACTTTTGGAACTTAGGGCCTGTGGCATAGGGCAGTGTCATGACAAAAGAAACCAATATCGTCCAACTGGTCTCGAGCCATTGGAACAAGTTGCTCCTGCATCAGACTGGTACGATTTCGTATTTCGGACGATAATTTTTGGTAACAATGTAAAAGCATCTGCTCCTTTAGATGAACAGCAGCCCTATACATGAACTTTGTCATGATGATACACTTTGGGAATAGCACAGGCTTCGGGATACCATTCTTCTCTTCTTTTCCGAACAAGACGTTTCATAGATAATCCAAATGTTTAAAAGAAACCATCATCAGAAAGAAAATTATTCTATTCCTGTCTTTGGCTGACCATTTGCTTTTTTTGTGAAAATGCAGTCTATTTCGAATATTGGGCAGAAAAGGTTTTTTATAACTCTCTTAGACAGCATGACGGTTCCAAAAAGTCTTAGTCACACCTTGCGAGATGAAGTGATCACTCCAGCCATTTTCCATCCCTCGGCAGTTGAGGACTTCTGACCGAGAGATTCTTCAGAGACCTCACTATTGCCCGGTCTTGGAGTTCATTGGATTCTTTTGGACGTCCAGGGGGCGTTTTCATGTTTGAATTACTCGTATCTCTTGCCTTTTTTAAAGCTATAGACAGTGGCCCTAGATGCTAATTTTGTGTGCACTATATCTTTGTATATTAAGCCCTCTTTCAGGAGAGCAACAATCATAAAACATCGAACTTCGGGCAGTGTATTATCTGAAATGTAAAATTAGAAAATTATTTCAAGTCTCAATCATTTCGGTCGTTACTGTACATTCAGGTAAAGCAATTGTTACTATCAGGCTGTCGAATCAATTTCAAAATCCTTGTTTAATTGGGTCTATGAGTAAAAACAAATTGTTATCCCAAAATCTGAATATAACGTTTTATTAAGGGTTTTTCAAAATGCTAAGGAATTTGAAAGTTTAAAATGATAGAGCCATGGCAGTGATCACAAATACGCAGCCAACAAAGTCGTACGGACGGCAGGTTCTAAGAGACTGCTCGCGTCCGAGAGGTGCAGAAAGCTCTGAGCAGTGGAAGGTTACGGATTCATTTACATGATTAGCGTAGATCATTTAGATCAATACTTAGTATAAATCTCTCTAGCCACAGGGAATTCAATCTCAAGAGAGTGAAAAGAAGGGACCAACGTTTCAGAAAATGTAGAATCTATCTACAGGTACGTTCCCAAACAAGATTCCCTGCGCCCAGAAAAAGCGAGTTAAGAAAACAAAGGAAGAAAGGTAAAGAATAATCAGACAAGAAAATGGAAAAAAGTAAAGTGGGCATGAAAGAAATCCCAAGGACTTGGCTAGAGTTTAGGCAACCCAGATTAAAGCGATCATTTTAGCCGTTCTTCGTGAGCGTGACCCTCCTCGAGCTAAGCGCACGGGTACTTGTACTTGGATGTACTTGGACATGTTTCGGCCGTCATGCCAGGGCCACACTGAGGTGCCGCCGCTTTGTGTGTTTTTGCAGATCCACGAAACCATTTCGATGTCACGAATTAATCGAGGGTCAATTGTCGCGCAAAATTTTTGGTGCAAATTATATAAGGTGCAGAATGTTATGGATTTCGATCGCGAATGTGTATGACAACATCAGTGACCGAGATCAATTGAAAATGTCTCTCGTCTTCATACAGCCTTGATGAAATAGAAAATATTGAAGAAAACTTGTACACAGGCTGCGACGATATTGACTGCATTGAGGTATCTGAAGTATCTGAACATATTGAATAACTTGCACAGAGAAATGAATCCAATATTTTTAAGAATTAAATGGCTTAGGTGTATTTAGAAATTTCCAGAGAGAGAGTTACGAGACTGATCAGAATAAGTATTGACCGTCTAACGTGTAAGCAATAGGTTAAGACTTAAAAGAGATTACACGCTTTTTCAAAAAGAACTTAGCATGAGCTCCAGGTGCGATGCTAGTGCTTCACTGAAATATTTTACGTCTCACATAAATCGAACGTTCCAGGAAAAAATTGTAACCTCTACAGAATTCTTTCGGCAAGAAAAGACGCAGTTGAGTACCACGAAGCAACGACAGGAGCCTGCCTCCTACGGTGCTCCGGATAACGAAAAGCCGTCTGTTGTTGACAGGTCGTTTCCGTAACAAGACGTCGTGCCGAACTCGGCTTGTAACGAGCTGTGCCCTGGCTGCGTAATGCGCCCGCACTGCACACGCAGCCGCAGGAAAATATGCCTCGCACGCTTGCAGCCCGGCCCTGGCGGTGGAATTGTCATGGCGTAAAGTTGGGCGTCTAGAGCGCTCTCACTTGAAAGGAACCTGTCTAGTGTCGAGATAACAGAGAACAACTATGACGGTTCTGTTTTCATTTAGGACACACTGCGAATATTCTCGTCTCCAACACTGCTTTCTTTCAGAAGCACACTTTGCTGAATGTTTCTTTTTCAGGGTGGTAACGATATTCTAAAAACAGTGATTATCTTGATTGCTTAAAACAATTTTTGTGCCTCAGCTATGGGAAACGTAGTACTACTTGTGGGAAAAATGTAACCCCGTCCATTTTATGCCTCGATATAGAGGGGAACGAAACGCTCGAGAGGCAAAACATAAATAATGATTGTGACAAAAATATTGAAAATTAACAGTTCGCCTCCGAAGTGGGTCACGTATGGTACACGCGATCATCTAACCCAACCTAATGTAACCAATGCATTATCATGTATATATACACATTTATAAGTTTTCGTCAAATTTGCGTTCATATCAACCGAATTAGCTAGTTCTGATTAGAAAGAAAATTAATTGGGTAAACAAATTTGTGGGACCAAAATCCTTCATTTTTAAATTCACAGTCAAGTTATTTGTCGCCATGAAATTTTACCTGCATGGAAAATCGTAGTCAAAGTGTTGAATAGAAAATATTGAAGAAAACCTCAAAAATTGAAGTATATTTGGAATTTTAGAAATTTATTTTGCCAGCATCCACCATTTTGAGGAGTAGCCGTAAGATGCCGAGTTGGAACATTCACACAGCCGCTGCAGCTCGACCCGTTGTTGAGGCGCGTCTCCCGCGATAATGCTTCTCCACTGGGGACGAAATGACCCACCGGTGGCTCACATCGCACGGAGCGTGTGACGAGCCTAGGCCGCTTTGGCTACGAAAATTTCATGTCTTTTCTGCAGGGCTAGTCGGGCCTTGCTCGATTAGCCACTCCTACAATGCACTTCTCAAGCGAGAAAAAGAAATGCTAGGCGGTGCCTCTTTCTCGGCCACGTGGAGCTGATTAGTGCTGATAGGAATTCTCACGCATTAATTGTTTCTTTCGTGCTTTCTTGCATGCTAAGTGGAATTCGAGGGCCTACCAAGTGCTGAGGTGTAATGGAATTATTACTTCATTATTTCAAGTTAGCATAAATATCCGTCGGACAACTGATTTTAGGCACATCACTGCAAAACTCAAGAGTAAAGTGCGTTTAAGAATTAGAAACGGACTTGGGATCTCGTCCTATTAACAAATGCGTTACAAATTTAAGGTGCAGTGTAGGAATCAGAATGTTAATGCCCTTCCAGGTAAAGGAGGAATTATTCATTTTCATATTAGTTTAAGAAACTTTGTGTACATCGCTCATGTTAGAGAGCTTACATTGCACTGAAAAACGCTACATACATACGATTTGTATTTGAGCTACCCAATAATATTCTTTTGCTCACTAATTGGCCACCCGTTCAAAAAACAGGTGTTCGAGCAATAAAAATTCAATCGAGTTATTGGAAATTTATGACTGTTCATTACGAAAAACAACTTTTGGATGCATGAACTTGAAAAACGCTAAATTAAAACACTATCTCTGACAGCTCTATGCACGCGAGAGATATCATTAGCAGTCAGAGAAAACTCATTTCGAAGTTAGAAGCATGAAAGAGTTACTCGTGTAATTTTTCATCCTTATTTCAAATCGATATCAAATCTTACAGCCTGAACTTTAGTGAGTGCACGTGTAGCCACAGCAACCATTAATATGACAGCTCTCACTGAAGAGTTGGTGTATATAAATAGAAAACTAAAGTTACGCAGTTTAATGTGCTTAGAATACTGGAAACGCGTGTCCTGAACTGGAAATCGAATTCTGAACGAAAAACAAATTTAAAGTGAAAATTTTTGAGGTCCAGATCCCCAATATCTCTAAGTACCAGAGATCTGAACCTGCTCTTGGAAATCGTTTTTCACCTACAAATGAGTATTAATTGGACCTGTGAGAGAATAAATAATAGACTAATAGACTTAGATGACACAAGAGATCGTAGAGTTTTTTAATAGCTATTTGTCTCCGCATATTCATTTGAAACCGTTACTACATTTATTGGGCTTCTATGATTTACGGATGATACCGTAGATTAATTGTCGAATGAGAAACGTCAGATAATGAACACGTCTCTGGGTACACAATCCTAGTGAGGCAAACAAGCTAACTGGTTTCCAGTGCAGCCTATGTTGAGAAAAATGACATACATTCTTAATTTAAGACATACCGTGGCATGATAAAATAGTAACTTTATGCATGATTAATCCCATATCGAAGGCTCTTACAAAAGTTATAAATGGCCATAATGATCATGATGTGTGGTACTCATGGCAGTAAAGCCAAACGTCAGTGAGTCCTATTTGGATGAGTATTCCTCGACACTTAATATTCATTAATTTTCGAATTTTTATAGTCAGACGTGGATGTACTGCATATTTGGTCACAGTGCTTAGCTGAATATAACTAAATCTCAATGACAAGTCAAAGCAGGTGAGCAGCTTAAATCAGTGTTGGGTATTCATTTATGTTGAGCAAAAGAGGCAACAGTTACCGATTATGAACGTAAAGTAATTCGCAAATTTCACAGTACATATTGTATGGTAGAATCGATCTACACTTTGAACTTAAATTTCAAATAATTTTGCAAAGGTATAAGCTTAAAATAGAAGCCTCGTTTGATTGTTGAATCTCATTTATAGTATGAATGAGTAATTTTGAAAATCTTGGTTTTAAATTGAATTTTAGTCTCAGTTAATACCATTTAAAATTTTATAATTGCCTAGTGTCGAAGAAAATAATTTGAACTACACTATGAATGTTCGTTCTAGAATTTAAAATGGAAGACGGATGTTGTGCGAACGATGACCTCGCCAGCACCCAGACAGAGGGTTGCTGTGTGGGTGCCCTAGAACTCATTCAATACTCCTAGCGTTGGCGGTAGTCCTTAAAGCACCGTTTTCTTTACTGTAAAAGCAAAAAATTATCACTCGTTACTACTCGCAGTTTTTACTATTACTGCGTAATAGGTCGTATTGAAGTTAAATTTGCAGAATTCGAATGAACCAATATTCGTATTCAGGGCGAAACTTGTGATTATATCAAAAACTCGCCGTACCTTTGAGAACAAACTTTTGAAGTTAAAAAAAGTTTTATAAAAACCCTACGCAAAAGCTTACAATAGAAGTTTAAATTGAGCTAGAACTTGCGAGGAATACTTTCGTGTGTAATGTACCATGAATTAACAATCTGCCTGTAAAATAATAGAGCCATTTGAAAGAAGCAGGCTATTAGCTGGACACAAATAACGACGATCACGTAGGTGTTTCCTGTTCATTCTTTCATTCGTCAAGTATGTTTCAGAGCTCGCCGAGCCAACTTAGGCACCCCGCACTTGAGATCAGTACGTCTCCGAGTTCGGCCGATAACATATTTACTTCCACAAGAACTGACAATATCAATAATTTGTTGCAGTAAGCCAATTCAGGGCAGTGCTGCTATGCGTCAGATCGGACACGGAAAATCGACAGACTTTCCTCGAGAGCGCAGAGTAAATTTTATAAATGCACATTTATTCAGACGGTGCTAGTACCAAGAGAGCTTTGAAGGCAGCTCGGTATGCAAACTCTGGCAGCACTGCATGACAACTTGCAAGACCAATTGCCATGTTTCAGCGATCCTTAGGTGGGTGAGATGAGCACCGTGGGGTTGAGCGGGCAGGAACAATTTTAGTCGCCAGAGAGATCGGAAGAAATTAAAATTTTGTTCCGGTCTGTAGGGGGCTTTAATTTGTACAAAACGAAATTTTAAGTGATCTATATCATCCCTTTTTTTTGTTCTTGTGTTCTTTTCTTTTACTGGAAATTGAAGCACAGATTCCTTCAAGTATGAGAAAATTCTTACGGCTAAAAGACAAAATAAAATTCACCATTTGTCATAAAGAAATTATGAAATATTAGGAAGCAACGGTAAATGAACTGAGTCACGGTCACCAATAAAATCGAAAATTTTTTGAAGTGTTATGAAGAAATACATTTTCATTGAATATTTATGTTTACAGCATAGATTTACATTTAGAGCTAAAAAATCTGCTATTAGGCCATGATAGTGAAGTGATAAATTTTATCACAAATCTTTGAACGGCTTCGCATGAATCTGAACCCATTACACGCAAAAGAGATGAACAGATGCGAGACTTCCTAACATTGATTATATGTAGCGATCAAGCATAACTCGTCATGTGGAAACAAGCCAATTAGTTTTTAGGTTAACGATACCCTATTGTGCCCCTCGATGCAGGCTCCCAATGGGGGTACACTCGAGGACTTCATCGGACTGCACAGAGCGGCTTGGCGGTGACGCCCCTCCTAAGCGTGGCTTATCAAATTGCCTACAAATATCGGCGACAAACGTCGCAAAATTGCCGAGTCAGCTCCTGCTTTCCGTCCCCACCAGCCTTACACGTTCACTTTTTGTGACGGTTCTATTCTGCAGCAAAAGTTACCCCGGCTTATAAAGTATGAAAGGAACCTTAAATTACCTTAGGAATTTCAGCGCAAAAGTTACTCTCGTTGCTTCCACGTTTTATGCGTCGAGTAACTCTGGTTCGAGAAGCATTAGCATTAATGCATGCATCCCCGGCTGATCTTTCCCGAACTTGCTCCTGACACTGACTTGCAAGGCCTAATAAAATTATTTCTCTCAGACCGCCATTTGAATGAGCTGGGACTTAAGAATAGAGGATTCTTCCCGTGCATCTTGCCAGCAGAAGCTAAAATTGAATTCTCGCTTTGCAAGGTCAAAGCGGATGTACCGCAGAGGAAACGAAATTATTTCGAAGAGTCAAAACTGAGACGAGTGATTTTGGAGGATCATACGTGTATGTGTGACAAATGGTTGCGTCTTCTGAATTGAAACGAATTTGTTACTTTAATTAGTTTCTACTTGGAAGTCGCGTAAAAAGATTAAGAATTTCACGAGACTTTTGTAAGGGATCTCCGGCTAAGCGGATCTGATTGATGACTTTAAAACCGGAAAAGTACTCTGAAGAGATCAGTCAGGATTTAAGAGCTCACTTTATGAGCCGGTAAAATTAGAGTAAGATTGCTCCCCTACGCCCGATATTCTAAAAAAAGAAAAATTCTTCTTCTTCGTCGCGGAAGTTAGCGGTGGACCGGCTCAAGATGAGCGCGTAAATTAAGGATAAAACAAATTTATTGCATCATTTTTAGCTTAGGGACATATGGGCAAAAAAAAGACAAGTAATGTTATTAACGGTGGGATTTATCAATTTCCTTCAAGGGCAACGCGAAGCACCACAACGTCTCTTGAAATGCCTTATTCTACCGTCTAGTGCAGTAGTAATGGTGGTATAGACCGCAGCACTTCAGTGACTCAAGCGATGTTGCACCAAAAAAAAGCACCTTATGATACGTACTGTACAAAACGGGGAACTATGCACAATAAGGTATTCTCCCAAACAGGATCTCCTGCATAGAGAAACAGCAAGTTACGAATGAAGAGAAAGAAAAGATAAAGAAGAGATAGCAAAGAAGGTGGTAAAATTTAAGGAAGTGAAGTGAGCACGAGAGACGCAAGTCCCGAAGGCTTATTTAGAGCTGAGGTGACCTAACAGTGCCCTCCTTGGGTTACCGTTCCGTATGGCATACGACAGGCACACCTAACCCCAATGCCTATTCCATGCCCTTTGCGAGGCTGCAGTGCAGTGTTCCCACTCCACACGTTTCCAGTGCGTCCTGAGGCTTACCCACTCTAAATCTAATCCTTCATACTTGCAGAAAATTCGGTCAAGATGAAGCAATGTCTCTTACTGACCTTGAATTGATAAGCTGAGGTGATAAAATAATGCACCACTGGTGAAAAATAATTTCAAAGAAGACACTAGTAATTTAACATTTCAAGTAGTTGGTCTCCCTAGGGTAAGAAATTCTTTTAAGATATTATTTTTGGCGTATTTATACAGTATGCCCGCTCAGGCTTACAAATTACTGATAATAAATTTCAGCTCAGCTACTATTTCCAAATTAATCAATGATCTTGAAATTAAAGGAGCGATTCAAAAAGTTTCACCGAATGCGTACAGAAACACATCCGCACGTAGTCAATCATCACATTAAGGTATAACCCTTGCAGTGCATTACATCAAATTACGGAGGATCCATATCGTCCAGAAATGCGAAATAAAGTAAAGATAACACTAACGCATCTTTTAGTTGCTAACCAAATCCTCGCACATGTATTACTTGGCACAGGAAGCGAGGTGCCTGGGAGCGGGCGCGGGACGGAGGCTGGCAGGGGGAGCGGTCGTGGCTAAAAGTGCCGTGTTCGAACACAACAACAGTGATGAACGGCCCCCCGCTTCTGCCGTGTTTTTAGATTAATCGAGCTTGTTTTTGAAGCTCTTGTGACACTTGCGGTGAGCGTCGGCAATGCCTCGGCAAGAAAACCGAGCGCTCTGCTCGCCACCTCCGGGCTCAAGAAGCGTCACATGCGCTCTCGTGTTTGTGCCGGTCTCGCTCCACTCCTTACGAAATGCTCCAAATTCGTGAAAATCCCTCAGCACTCCATACAAAGTGCTTCAAATTTGTGAAAATCCCTCAGCACTCCTTACGAAATGCTCCAAATTGAAAATCCCACTGTATTTCTAACGAAATGTTCCAAATGGAGTTCTCATTGTGTTCAGATGGTGCGCACGAAATTGGCGATTTTATGTTATTCTTGTACAAGTTGTTTGACTTTTCTCTCCGCATGTGGTACGATAATTGCAACGAACCTCATGACTAACCATGCAGTGGAAACAGCACCCCCCCTCCCGCCGCACCTTCTGCTCCAGCGCCGCTCCTATTGCTCCATTTTCAGCTCCACTTCCAGCTCCACTTCCAGCTCCACTTCCAGCTCCACT
>VOMN01087809.1:0-19985 GCA_014899125.1 Orchestia grillus
CTCATGACACAAACGTCGGGCACACAAACACAACATCACCGCCAATCTCGCGTGAAGATTGAAATTGTGAAGATTTCTGCCAATCTCGCGGGCAATTGCATAGGCAGCGGTAAAATTATGGCACCATCCCAGCGGCTGCTGAGTGGGAACTACATAATGGTATCTGCCTACACCGCCTGCAAAAAAACATAAATGAAAACGTCTATACGAGGTATGAAAACGATCAAGAAATTTATGGATTTGCTTAAACGATAAATATGAAACGTGCAAAACAGGTTCGAAAACATGCAAAACAAGTACGAAAATGGGGATTATAGGTATGAAAACGTACGGAATGAGTATGAAAACCCACAAAACAGGCATTAAAATCTTACAGAATGAGAATGATAATGTTGAAAATAGTAAAACGTACAGAATAGGTATGAAAACTTACAAAATAGGTATGAGACGTACAAAATTGACATGAAAACGAACAAAATAGGTATGAAAACGTACAAAAATGTGTTCAAAAATGAAAAGTGTGAAAACGAATTTTAAGAAAATAACAAGGGATCTGGTGAATGAGTTTGGTAGTTATCATAACTTAGCTCTATTGTTATTCTACTCGTGATAGTCGATAATTTTTATACCCCTAAGCTTGAGTGATATTCTAAAAGATTTATTTATAGTTTTATTTCCTTAGTCTACTCCTTGTCTTGTTGCCACGATGGACTAGATTGTAATTTAACACAAATGGACAGAGAGTATCAAGTCTGGAGGTCGAACAATCGCCGTAGTTTCGAGGCGGCGTCGGCATCAAGCGAGCCTAAAGAGCCTTCATTGGAGGACAGGACTAGAGCCATGCCCACTCGGGCAGACTTCCTGCCGCGCCGTTTGCCAGCAGGTTGACTTACGAGAATTTCCTGTCAGACATCTCATCATTTTCTTGGCTGGCATCATGTCATATTTCCCGTCTGGCATCCTGTCATGTTACCTACCAGACATCCTGACCTCTGGCTGAAAGGGACGAGGCAGAGAGACCATTCACATCATGTGAGGTATGCCTGACAGGCTTACCTGCGGGTCTGCTGAACGTGTCATGGCGTTGTCGAGGAATTCGTATCGAGACAAATTAACTGAGACTGGCAGCTAAGAACGTCTCAGCTACCAGTCTCTCGACCAAGCTTTTTCTCTCCGTTCAGAAAAATAACGAGTAGACCACAGAGTTCTGTTTTGAAATAAGCCAGAAAGTGGCACCCTCGGTACTATCATAGTTTCGAACGCGAATCTTGCATCAAAGTTTTTCAAGCGACAAGCATGAGACAATTAAGACAGCTCGTGCTTTGTTTCGTCACAGAGCCGGCAGCCTCGCTTCGCCTTGCAACATCTACTGAGGAGACGAAGGCGCAACGAGGGCGACCGAGCGAACTCTGCTCTCGAGACCACTATGGGTGTTGGTCCTCAAGCGTTGTGGAGCTCAACTCGCATAGCCTGAAAACGCAATAAAATTCAGTGCTCACTGCGGCTAACGCCGTTTTTTCAGGGAATAAAGAATGAAAGCCAGAGCAGTGGAAAATTCAGGGGTCCCATCTTTTTTGAAGGATGATGGGAAATAAATAAATTTTCTAGACTCACATCAGCCCAGAACGTCGGACTCATTACCCTAAGTGATGTTGCAGCCAAGCCTCTTTTTGCCAGGCCTGTCCATGGAAGCTAATGTAAGTCGACGTAAGGTAAAGCCAAGAACAAGGGAAACCAAAAGGAGGTGAGAATAATTGAAGAAGTGGTATTTTCCTTAACAAAATTAAAGCAACAACGTAAAGATTTGCTCTGATAATAATAATTATTTTCTACATTTTCATCTGATAATTCGAATTAAAAAAAAGGCGACTGTAATTGGCAATTTTGGGAAGCTTTTTTCCGTTAACAATGCACATGTAAAATTTGACTATTTCACTTTCAATAATGTATATGAAAAACATCACGGTCTCCTGCGCATCTACCTAAAACATAATTTTCGATCATTGTTTTTCCTCCCAAGTTTGTTTCAGTGAAGAAATAACGCAAGTGAAATCTATACATATTTCCAATAAAAATTATCCTAAATGCTCACGGTACTTTTCCAATTTTTTCTGAAGCTGCGAAGCTCAGGTACACGAAGCTCATCTCTTGACTCAAATCGCTCAGTCCAGGTAGTTGATATGACCTCAGAATTTTCGAGTTATTCAACACTTTCGAGAAAAATACAGTTGCAAATAATCCATTTAAATTAGCTCATATCCCCTCTACGGAGCAGCTAAATTATTTATTTGGTGTGGCTGTGCTGAACGTGAGACGTTGAATTCAGTTACATTTGTGCGTTTTGCTTTGCGAAGTTAGTTTTACTTTGATGATTGCAGATATGATCTCGAAAAATGATGTCGTAACTGGTCTTTGGAGCGCTTTCTTCCTAAACATGATCGATTTTATCAGTATTCTTTTCACTTTGAAATACATTTAAACTGGATAAACCACGGAATCATTTACAGTATGTTACGAAAATTTGCTCGGGTCCATAACATATTATTTGACGAATATTCTCACGTCCAAATTTGAAAGATTTTCCTCGTGATTTTCTTCCTGGAACTTTATGAAGCTCAAATTTCAGATTGAAACAAAAATCGCACTGGTATGCGGGGCTTTATTAAAGAAAACAAGTTCATTCTATGGGGAAATACAGTGACCTGAAGAATTTTAATTTTTTATTTTTTCATTAGAAAAACCGTAGAACCTTTTAAAACTTTTGCAGTTTTATTTTATAGTTTCAAAATAGCTGGAGTTCGCTGATATCATAAGATTTCATTACCGAATTCTAAAAAATCCTGTCTTGATGTCGTCTACGTGTTTTTTGAAAATGTCTGCCTGAGCTAATTTTCAAGAATATCGACTCTAGATTTAATTAATCGGAATTTAAAAAAGATAATTGTTGAACATTCCAGCTGAAAATTACAAGTTGATATAGTTAGCGATTTCAAAATAAGTAATTCCATGAAAAAATGTCAAAATTTATATTTTATTCTACGCCAGAAACGGTTTTGTATACTCGGATAATAATTTTGTACATTGTCCTTCGATGATTCCAAATTCAGAGAAGCTCCGTAAATCCACTTCAATTTTCGTAATCATTGCAAAATACACATTACTTTTGCAATTGCTTACTTAATAGATTTGTGACGGAAAATTTTTTCCGTAACGAAAGCTTAGGTTCTAGCTCAACATTAGTCGAAAACATGATGTAAAACGTTTAAAATCTCAGACGATTTGGGCTCCAGAGAAAAAATATTAAAAAACCGTCTTAATTCCTTAACTCCTCAGCGAAGCCATTAGGATGTGTGGTACTTTTAAATAAACTATGGATGACCATGTGAAAATTTGTGGGCTTTTCATTTGTTGATTCAAAATTGAACAAAATTTCGTAACGAGTAAAATATTCTTCAGTAGGTTGTAGACGAAGTATCAGTTTTATAATTAAGCATGAATTTATTTCAAATGAAAGCGAACTCAAAAGCAAAGGATCATACTTGCTTCAATTTTTCTAAAGCAAAATTTTAAATAGATGACTTTTTAATAAATTAATATCCAAGCGAAAACCTCTAGGGAATGAGAGCTCCTTGATATAGGCCTATAGGGAATGTCCTCATCACGGTTCCAAACTTTAGGAATCTTCGTATCTTTCTCAAATTGCCAGAGCAGACAACACTAACCACATCAATTTTTTTCCATTGTTCAAGAATCTTGCGCTGAAGAAAAACCTTGCGCCAACTTGCTCGATTCCCGACTTATAACTTGAAAAATGAACGTTTATAGCACCTTCAAACAACAAATAACAACGAACAATATATATATGTATAAACAGTAGTAAAGAATCGTATAAATAAAACTAAGTTCTAGGGTATTTAAAAACATTAATCCGCATGACTATCGAAAATGACAAATGTAACGCGTTTATTAGTGCATAAGGAGTTAACTAAAACGCAAATCATAAATTGAAAACATTTTTATTTTATGAGTTCTTAGTAAACCATATTCGGCGTTTTTAACACTGTGTCAATTTTCAGTGAAAAACGCTAGGTATAGCTAGCTTACTCTGCTGTGAGGGTTGTGCCACAAAAATACACGCACTTACAAGAATAGTTCTTGACTAAAAGGACGGAAGATTATTGAAAATCATTAGTCAAAGGCATTCCTGAAGCTCCCAAAAGTTAACTTGGGTTATGACATTGAAAAAAAAATTCAATTTAAAGTTTCCTCAGTGAAATATGAGCTCTCGTAAATAGAATCAGATATTTTTGAAGCTATCTATTCCTTAGTTTCATTTTGGAGAGCGTAATTGCATTTGGTTTTGTTAGAAGGCCAACGAATTTCCTTTAAGCCCGTAAAGCATAGCTCACATTTTTATGCACGCTCAAGAGATACCAAATAAGTACAATGGCTACGAGAGGCAAAGCTATAGATATTTTATTGATCATACAGTACCTTCATACTTTTTAACTGATGTAACTCAATCGTGAAATGTAAGCGAGACGTTAATGTAATTTAGTTTCTATTTAGATGTGTGGTACTTCATGACTTCTAGTCGCGTCCTCTACGGAATCGCATTTGTATCAGTATGTGGGCAATATTATTCATTCAAAATTTATCTGTTCTTGAAATGGCCAACAAACAACAAATTTCTAAAAACAGGACAAAATTTAGTGAGAAATATATTACATGCATTAAGGAATTGGAGTTTGAAAGCTATTAGTTCTAACAATATCAAAGTTTCTTTCTAATTGCTGTATATGTTTCCTTAAAGCCACCTAGTAAGTCGTGAGGATTTATTTTCGGCTAAGTTCGTTGAAGATATAAAGATCTTCTCCAGCGATATTCAACCAATATATAAGCACTGCCACTGAGCGCTCAGTTAACTTCTAGTTAACGTTAAAAGAACTTTAGAGATAAGAGAAAACAAATTGGTTCTAAGCTGTGGTGCAAGTAGCGCTGAAACTGTATGAGTTTCTCAGTGGTTATTGATACGGAAGCAAATTATGTCGTCCTGACGGCTATGAACCGCGCTGTCTCGCTCGGGCTTTGTTAATAATAATCAAAGACAAACATTACAGCGTTATGAAAGTTAATGACCACCTCCATCATCACCAGATTCATGTTTCTTATGACTCTCTTCATCGTGACCGTGCTTAGAGTGGTGGTGGTGGTGGTCTTCGTCACCCTGATGCTTATCGTGTCCTTTGTGATGATGGTGATGGTCTCCATCTGAGTGGTGTCCTTCTTTGTGGTGCTTCTTGTGGTGCTTGTCGCCCTGAGTGATGGGAATATAAAATAACGAAATGAAAGAACATGCATTGCTCGAACGCAAGTTTTTTGGTCAATTTCCTAATATGATTTTTCAATTTTGAAATGACATTGTACAAATATTTATGCCTTATTTTGAGTATTGTGGCTTAACTTAAGTTTGAAAAACGTGCAATTAGGAAGGAAAAGCTTACCAAATAGTCCGAGCGTAGCTCTAATTAACTGTCGTTCAATGTATGTATACATTAATGCCACAGGAGTCTAGACGCTTGTTTTTCCTAGGAAATGCATGAACTACCTTAGAGTAAAATGAGCAGCATACTTTATATACATAGTTATGTGTACTTACTGATAATGAAAATCTATGTGATGAATAAACGCGGAATAAAAACTTTGAAATCAAAATTGTACTAGTCAATAATTCATTTCCATTGAGAGCTCTCGCTTAACTTACAAAATGTCTACTAATACATGCCTCATAGCAGCATACTTTTAAGAAAAATTCCTGTTAAAATAAATTTGTGAAATTATTTTTCAAAATTTATTTCAAACCGAATAGTCATTGGAAATTATCAATTTCATCGGAGTAAAGAAACGTTTGTTAAAACGTCAGTGTAATCTTCGAATGAAGGTTGTGAAGTTCAAGGGCATAGCTCTGTTCACTGCGGGCTGATTTTATTTCGCGTTCCGAGGATAGCTGATTTGATGGGAGCCATCGTCCGTAGCTGTTGATGCTGCCAGCACAAGCTAATGCCAAAGCTAACTAAAGTTGCATCTCCCTGTGCTCCTCGTCTTTGTTACCAACAATAAAAAAAATTATTCCTACTCGCTCTAGGACTTCCATTCCAGCTTTAAAATCTGTTGTTCTCTAACAGATGTTAATTTTTCGCATCTGTGCCTTCGCTTTGGGACTTCCATATGGGTTTTGAAACCCGTCGTTCTCAAAAAACAGCTGGTTTCTCGTTCCTGAGCACCCATAACATGAAAAATTTCTATAATGGATTTGCCGCCAGCCACCGAGCAATGTTCCCCTGAGCCTAAGATCACTGGGTAAATAATTACCAAAAATGATCCTTCATCGAAAACTCCTTTTTTAAATTTCTCGAAGAACTTGTCGAAGTGGTCGTGGTCGCCGTGGTACTCTTTGTCGTCTACATCTTTGTAGTGCTTCTTCTGCACCATGAACTCCTTGGAGTGGCGCACCTCCTCGAAGCCCTGCAAAACGACCCATCTTATTTTCTTAAACCAAGCAACTGAAAGGCATCATCCTGGAGTCAGAGATCACGGTTATACTAAAAGCTCCCCAAATTAAAAGATGCATAGTTAGACATGAATTTTCATAGTTGAAAGTAGAAGAACGCGGTTTTTATTTGTTGTAAATTAAATGTCAAATAAAAACAGATCAAATACGTGTGACTGAATTTCAAACATTAGCGAAGGGTTCATTGTTGCCACATTTTGTATAAGAGTTCTTGACCAGAGCAACACATGCATAGTGACAAGCGAGTTACAAGGAAACTTCTTTTCTCTCAATATTTTCGGTTTTCCGCAGCACAAATGAAACATACATCTTGGTTGGGGCGCGTTCGCAAAAGATGAGAATAGAAAATCCATAAAAAAGGGAGATGTATTTTATATCGAAAGCAAGCTCATCGCTTAAATTCACGTTCACTGACGTAAAAACCGATCGCGAGTGCAGCCTAAAGTAAAACTTTCAATTCTCGTTATTTTCGAGAAGCAAAAATCTTCCAAATGACACTAAATATGTAAGGCTTCTTAAATGACTTGCCTATTCAAGTTTACGATAAGTTTTGATCAGGGTAGATTATGTTCACGATAAAATTTGAAAAATTAATTTCACATTATCTAGGCAATCATACTTATGAATCTTTTTTTTTGAAAATGCTATAATTTTTCAGTGCCGATGGAAACGTTCTCAAACAACACGGTATTTACACAGAAATAGAATGTGTTTTAGCGAGGAATCTTGTCTACCAACAAGTGCCCCTAACATTCAACATCATACAATTGATCCAATTCGCGCTGACCGCCAGTCGGCATCTGCACTGCCGAAATGACCATTGCCCAGAGCTGTGGAGTGAAAGCGAACATCTGCATCTTTCAGTGAGATCATTCCCTCCTTACCATAACTATTCCTGATACCGTAAATATTAAAATTGATTAAATTGTAATGTACGAACAGGCAGATAATTCAAACTGAAAATAGCTGTCCTACACTTTTAACATAAAAATGCACTTTTTTCTGCATTAAAAAGAAAATTTTGCTGAGACAACATGAACTGAACCAAAAAGTTATGCTGGCTTTTGTATCGTACCTGCCAATAACGGCAGCTGACTGAAAAACCAACGCTTACCAGCTGATAGAGTCGCCACAGAGCGAATTTTAACTACAACTTTTCAGATCAAGACTTAATTTCGTGAATGAATCTTTAAAAGGGTTAATTTTGGAAATGCTTTACTACAGCATCATAAATTTTCTTAAATCGTTTCTCGACCGTAGGTATAAGTGAGGCTGCGAAGAGGGGACAAGCAGAGTACCATACATGACCACACAGCACCACAGAGCACAGCACAGCACCATACAGCAACACACAACACCACACAGTACTGCATAGCATCACACAGCACCATATAACAGTAGAGTGCTCCACACAGCAGCACGCAGTAGCACACAGCACCACACAGTACAACACAGCACCATACAGCACATCACAACACAGCTCCGCACGGCACAGAACCACACAGCCCCACACAGCATAGCACTACCTAGAGCAGCACAGCTCAACGTAGACTCACACAGCACAACAAAAATAAGGCTACCTTGCCGCCGAGGTTTGAAATTGCAGCTTCCATCAGGAACGCGTCACAGTGGAGTTTACCTTGTCGTTGTGCCCTTTTTGCTGGTGCTTGCTGGACCCTTTTTTGTGGCCTGTAGCCCCCTCGTCTCCCTTCTCGTAGTGCCCCTGGCGGTGCTGACCGTGGTGGGCTGAGTCTTCTTCAATAGATCCTTGCTTATCGTGATTCTGAACACGGAACAAATGATTAACAAACCGCTGATAAGCCCCCGTGAACTGTAGAATGCTGTTAAGCCCGATGAGGGAGAGAGAGCTGTTACACCTGGTGCACAGCAGAGGGCTGATATGCCTAGTAAATAGCATAAGCCTGTTAAGATCAATTCAATTGCAGAAAGTGTTAATAAATTCAACAAGAACTAAAGAAGACTCTCAATATATAATAAATAATATTGGAACAGCAATTGGTGTTAGATTTTCGTGAGCAGAGAATATTTTATTGTAGATCGTAAAAAAGTCATTTAAATGCATTCGCGTCTTGTGAAAGCGGTTGTTCTAGCAGTGCAAATGAAACGGGAAGTATAAATGTATTTGATGCTCATCAATTCGAATACGTTATTGAGGTGCGCAATGATGGCGTTGGAGTCTTGATGCAGAGAAAATATTTCAACAATTGCGAATGACTTCAAAAGCAGCAAGTAGATACGAGTCACCTCTTTGTGGTCCTTGTCGTATTCTTCGTCGTTGATTTTCTTGTGGCCCTTTTTGACGGTGTGACCCATATTTCCCTCGTGTCCTTCGGCTTCTTTGTGTGCAGAGTTGTGGGATTTTTCGAATCCATGGTCTGATACATGAAAACGTTATACAAACGACAACAAAATATCAGGGATGATGTGTTTTTAAATAATTTTAGGGACAAAAACCTATAAATGCAGCAAGGTACCAGTAATAAATTTAAGTTTAAGTAAACAAATTAAACTGCTTCACAAATGCTCTGCAGAGTGCACTGTAGAAAGCTGTTCATCTTCTGATTTAGAAATCATTCGCTTTCAAGAGAAGTGTAGGAAAATCAAGTGTGAGTTAAGTTCTTTCGTCTTTAAGTTCTGGCTTTTAAATGTGGACGCTCGTTGGATTAATAAGCTCTAAAAACCATGGTCTCTTGAATATACAAATATTTAAAATCCTCCACAAAACCTCCCTTCAGTTCTGGACCTGCGATCCATGAAGATGAGTCCTGGCCCTCATTCGATAGCGGGAGCAAAACTTATGAAACAATTGAAGTTCTGAGCTTGTGGCATCAAACTGAGTATTTTTCACTCAAGCGAAATATAGCTTCAGCACTTTATTTCACGATATCAGTTGCTTCAAAAACCTTGATCTTTTTGCTTCATTTTTTGCTTCTCGGGAAATTAAATGTGTAGAAATTAAATACAAAATGTTTCATCTGAGATCGAAACCATATGTTCAGGTTTTGAGGGCTATATAAATTACAGGGCTATTTAAATGAAATAAGCCAAGTGATATTTTGCCTTTTTATCTCTGGGTCCTTATGTTCTGATCCAGTTGATTTAAATTGAAAATAGATCAGTGAACAGAAATCGGGACTAGCTGACTCAATGGGCGAAATAAGTGATAAGTAATTATGATTAGAGGATGCCACGTTTAACATGAGCGAGTCACGTACTACATAGATTTTAATTGCACTAGCGTTTAGCTAAACAGAGTCTTGGATAAACTAAAGCTTAGGTTAAAAAAATAGAATTCGGTTGTGATTTCGATTGGCGTTACATCAAGGATCAAATTCTTATTGGGAAAGTACTTGATTGGTATATGAATATGATTGGTATCTCGAAAGTGAAAATTACTATGCGAGGATAGGATAACTTTTATAAAATATCTTCAGGCATTAACTTGATTCCATGGACCGAAACTAGGGAAAAAAAAGATTGCGTAAGCAGCAACTGACGAACTCGACTGCATAATGGGACTGCCGGGGTCACCGCGCGCTGCCTCGACCCGACCTTACGGCCAGAAATTGGCCGTTGCTGCTACTCACATTTAGCCTGTATAGTTAAAGTAAAATATAGCATTTACGAACAAATATTGGATTATCTCCGTCGATACAATCATAAGTTGCGAACACCATGCGCGAGTTAAAGCTGTCTTTATATGAAAGTGTATAGGGGCAGAGGGGATGAATGTAATCTACACTATATCTTAATAAGTTAAGTTTCTATGCATGTCCAGTTTTCCTGCGAAAGCTTATACTTACGTATTGATAGAGTTCGAAGAACATTTGACGTCCACATTCTCCGGTACGCATTCCTTAAGAGGAAAACTATTTTTGACAGTGGTGTCATATCAGCGATACAAAAAATTACATTATTTCAAGTGCGATTTACCGTCATTTTTGAAGGTATGGAAACGCTGGTGTGTAATAATAAACCTTCCCCTTCTAGTGCAAATGGTCAAACAATTACTTACTTTTCCCCTTCGTTTTGTCCTTTCCACTAGCTGAGTTCTTCATGGGTTCTTTAGAAGCTCGTTGCCTGGATCCCTTGGCAGTTTGGTGTCGTTTTGGAGGCTCAGAGTGAGACTTGAGTAGCTGTGACCGTTGTGGCTTCAACTGTGTGCGAGACTTGGAGATAGCCTGTGGTTTCTGCCTAGCAATTTTTGGGGATTTATGGAGTGCAGGATGTTGCTTCACCGGCCTGTTTGCATTATGTAAAACGTGGGCCGGTTTTTCTTTAGGCCTGTAAGACTTATGGAGAACCTGTTGCTCATTCTTCAATGGTAGATTGGACTCATAATTAATCTGATGTAATGGCGTATGTGACTCTTTAGGTGTCTGTTTTTCTTTGTGCGACCATTTCGATTTAGAAGAATCTGATAAATGTTCCTTTAAAATTTGTTTATTTTTACGCGGGTTATTTTTAAGCACGGTACTTGGCCTGTGCTTCGTGTTATTATATCCCGATGGGTCTTTTGATTCACTATGATAATTACGATGCTCCTTCTTTTCCTTTGATTTAGGGTAGTGAGATGTCTCAGACTTTTCTATGAACGTATTCCGAGGTTTCAAAATGAAATTAAATAAGTCCTGGTTGGTTTTTACAGTCGTAGAAACTGAGTCTTGATTCTTTCGTTTTGACTTGTTCGTATCCGTCGAAGTGTGCTTTTTGCCTTCTTTTGGAACATGCAATTCGTATGAGTCATCTTTGCTCGTTCTGGATGGTTGATTACTTGTCGGAGAAACTCTTCTCCTTTCTGAAGAGTCACTGGAATCATGAGATGATTCCAGACTTTTAATCATTTGGCCTCTCAATAGGCTCTGCGTCGGTACCCTTGATGCATTTCGGTTAGGATGAGACAAAATGTTAGACCGGCGGCGTGCAGGGCTGGCATCGCCCGCATTGGAATACCTTGCTTCAGAAGGCGCCTCTCTAGATTCAAAGCTCCTGCCTCTAGATCTAATTCGGTCATCAGGGATAAATTTCTCGGTAGGTTGTCCATTGTGCTGGCGATGCTGGCCTGCGGAATAATTGTCATAGTCGATCTTTTGCTTTCTTCCAATATTTTTTTCATCATCTGGATCAAGGATTCTCTTGTTTTGCAACCTCTCCTCGACTCTATCCTCAAGTTCTTGAGAAGTCGAGGAGTAACCTGGTGAACGGCTGTTTGAGCTCGAAGAATCATGCCAATTGCCATTATAATCCTGATCCCGGGCTGAATGATATTTTTCATCGGGAAGATCATATTTCACATCGGAGGTTGGATGTACTTCTTTTGACTTCACACGCTCGTGTTCAGCGGCAGAATACCGAAGGTTGCTTTTTCCTACACGTCTTGGTCGCTCAAGAGAACTTTTGCTCAAAACTGTTTCTTCAGCAGCTGACGCTCGCCGTGGATCAGGAGGGATCATTGTAAGCGAAGGCATGTTTACATTAATGCCCTCACTGACAGAAGGTTTAGGCTTTGGTGACTTTGTCAAGCCCATTCTTGCCTGAGCTCGAGCGAGTTGCTTTTGTTGTATAACTCTTAAAAAAGAAGATACTTCATTAGGATCGACTTTCATAGTTTGATCGTTCTCACTGTCCTCGTTTTGATGGTTAATAATATAATTTTCTGCTTTTTGGGGTTCATTCAGAGACACACCCTTATGGCCATTCTGGGGTTCCCCATAATTGCCATATCTCGGACTTGCATTAATGGGTGAATCCTTTGCTTCCGATTTAACATAAGGATGAAATATTCTACCTCTGGAAATTACACCGTTTTCATTCTTCGAAGGCTTGTACACAACCTCTATGTTCTTTGGAACTAGTTCATTTTCCCTCGTAATTCCGGAATCATCGTAGTTCCATGGTACTGGGGTTCCGACATCGTTGCGACGCTTTGTTTCTTGTCCTTCCAGGTAATGCCCAGTTTGAATTTTTTCATGAGCGTGCAAAACTGAATCTGGTTTTCGCTGCCCACGAATAGCATGTCTGCCACGTGGAGTATTCAGAGAACGACCTTTAATATGCTGAGGAATTTCATTTGCAAAATTGCCTTTCTCTTTGTACTGACTTTCGGACTCGTTGGGATCATTAGTTGATGACGATGAAAGCCATGTTCTCTTATCGCAATTTTCATGGGTCAAACAGTTTTCCTCTCTTGACCCTGGAAGCAATATCTCTCGTTCATTTCTCTCGACTCTATTTTGAAGTCCGGTCCTGTTTCCCCTCAGTTCCGAAGACGAAACTGGCCAGATCGCTACCGCTGTCAGGACGACGAGCAGAACTCGATTCTGAAGCAGAACAGAGCTTTCTCAAGACAACGCAGTGCTCCCGGATCAAAGCAGAGCATAACGAGCAGCAATACGTCTAATATCCATGGGACGAACAGGGGTTCACCAAAAGAAAATACCATTTGTAACGTTAGTACAAATCCGAAGCGTCAAAATGACGACGAACGCTTGGGCAACATGCGCTGCTGTTACACTTTGCTAAAAAACATGGGTGATGTAGAGCCTTCATGGCTATTATTTATGTAATTTATTCTATGCTTCATGATTTCTTTCATTTCAGGAATTTTACTCGCGATGGAGAACTCAAAAAATGGACAAAATACTAGTTGAATACCTTCACTGTTGAAATTCAAGTTCATTGAGAGATAGATATCTCATAGTGATACTGAACAGAATTTTCTAGTTGATCATATCAAAGTTTTAGTCTATAAACCGCGAACGATTGACTTGGGAAAACATTGAACCCAATACATACATTAATAATGCTTCTTAAAATTTCTCATGATAACCAGAATTACTTGAGCAAAACTCTCGTAAGTGTTCATACATGAGAAATTGGACCTCCCGATGGTTGAATAAAATAATGAAATTTTTAATTCAAATATCAATAAATTTTTTGAACATTTAACAAACGTTTCAGAGCAAAGATTTCATTTTCTCGAGAACTTTGAAGCTCGTGTCGCCTGGAGCGGGACACCACAAGCCACTGAGCGTTCGACTAGATTGAAATAGCCCTGCTCTGGAACCCGCCCTTGTTTGCGCCTATAATTGGATTATTATGAATTATTAAAGAAATGAATGCCTTATGTCAAAATAATTCTATGCGATTGATCTTTGCAGCAGAAAATTTTTGTCAGAAAATTTCCTTGCGCTGTTCAAAAATCTTTGAAAAAGTTTATTTTATGCAAGTCAACAGTCGTCGGTGGGGAAACAAAGCGACGAATTAGTTTGGCGATCACAAAAAATTGAAAGATCTGAAGCGTCCCTTCAGATGATGCATCACGTTTTTGGCGTTTTTAATAGAAATCATGATCTTTACGTGGGCTCATAGCTCAATGACTTTGTAATTGGCCTATTGAAAGGTAAAACCGGATAAAAATTAAATAATAGAATTGGATTACTTCTAGCCTTTTGAGCACGTTGAAGTAAATTATTGGTAGAACATATGAGAAAATTACGGCACAATTATTATTTCACCCATAATCTTGCAAAATTTACGCACACCAAATTTATGAAGAAATTATCATGAAGGAAAGAAAAGCATATAAGATAAATTAGTTTGAAACCTCAGACTTCAAAGTTACTCATTGTATTTTCTACTCTATTAAAAATTCTGCTTTTGATTGATTGTGAGTCTTATTTTCCCGATAATAAATCAATATATTTTGCTACTATTAGGCAAAAGCGCTGCCTCGGACAAGGTTGGACTTGTTCTGACTTGAACAGCGGTGGTGTGCATATATGACAATTGATTGCAGCGTTCTTGAAACACAGACTTACATTCTGGTCACTTTTTCTTAATCATATGAAGGCAAGTTCAATGAGAGCTGATTACTTCGTCTGTTAATTTACCCCATCTTGCAAGTAATGTAAGAACGTTCTGCCCAACAAAGGACTCCAGAGTGTTGCGCAGAGCAATTTACAAAATGTTTCCCGTTCAAAACATCCATATCGCAAATTGGAAAGAATAGATAAAGAATCTATAGAGGGATGCATTACGTAGGTAAGGAGCAGGATTTACATTTAATTCGTTTTGAATGATTATTTAAACCATCATTATGCCAATTCATTTTCGATTTTTTTCAATTCGGCTATGTTGTTCTAATTTCAAGGCTCTTTTGATAATTACATGTATAATTTCATAGTATATGTAAGCTGTTGTATTTAGTTATGTTCTATTGATTGTGTATAACATTATCAAGATAATCAAGAGAAAATGTTGATAAAATGTACAAAAACTAGGCCTTAACTCAAGTATTGCATCATAAATAAAAAATCCGAGTAGTAATATTCTCATCAATGAGGTTCGAGCTTGAAAATACAGAAAAATTAAATTTAGGACATAAATGTTGCCAGAGCTGTTCACTAACCGCCATTTTCTCTTCCAGCCTCTCTGTTGCGCCGACCGAACACAGCTCTGCCTACTCCGTGACTTGTGGAAGTTGCTGTGGTGGCCAGCTTTTATATGAGCGTTGTCTTCGCGGTTCTCGGGACTCGGGAATCCAAATTCTTGCATTCTTCTTGCGATTGTGATGCTCTATAGCGTGTTCCCATTTGCTGTTTGAATTCTTTCAATTGGGCTACGAAGGTTTTCATCTGATCTTTCAAAATATTTATTTTTAGCTTGCGGTATTCCATGACTGTTGGGGCTTTAGGGTGACCAGGCCCTGGTTCCTTGAAACAGAACCTTTTATTTCGTAATTTAAGCCTATTTTCTTCAAAATTACCTACGATATTTCTATTTTTTCTTTTCGGAAGGTGCCGTCAGAATCATCGCAAGTCTCATTTGACTTCCTCAATCTTACTACCCTGTTTTTTACTTCATCAATGCGTTCTTTTTTCTAGCTGTCATGTTGAGGGTTGATTTATTACATAATAAAACGGTAATAATCCAGAGAGGGACAACTTATTTATTAAATTGGCTTGATACTGAAAATTCCTCGATTTTTTTGTTTCTACTTAAATTTCCCGAGCTCAATTTTTTTGACAGACGTGTACATCCCAAGCTCCTCAAATGCTGTGCATTTTATGAAAAATGTATGACAATATTGCAACAATTTTCAGTTATTAACATAAATATTTTTTTATGTAAGTTATATTCAAATTTATTTTAGCGTATTTACGTGCATAGTTTAAAGCAAATATTGACTTCTAGATGTAGAACAATTTGCTATGTTACAATAAAACTATTTTTTATATAGAAAACTAAGTTATTTCGCATTGCTTTAAAATCCCACAAAGTGGTTACATCAAAAGGACTTGTTATATGGTAAAAAAATCAATAACTTCTTATATTTGATGGGCTACTCATCTGCTTGAGAGCCAAAAAAAAAAACGATTACCGACGTCAAGGATCTGTTCATAAGATTCAGGAAATGCTGCGATGTGCTCCAGCACCTTCTCGTCACGACGTCTGCCGCTGAAAATAAAAGTTCATGGATTAGCTTGATTTATCGTCACCAACGATAAATGTTACTCATGAAAGTATGTTTAAAAACATTCGTACGTATTTTTGTGAAAAATTAAACTATCGTAAGCTTTAGGGACTGGCGTCTCATTGTGGAGGAGGGGAGGGGGGTAGGGGCACTGTTAGGTTACCTCAGCTATAGATATCCTTTCGAGACTTTTAACTAGCGTGCCTATTTTGCTTATTTCAATTTTCACTCATATCTCGCTATCCTTTCTTTGTATTTCCTTCCTTTTCATTCCTAACAAAGTGTATTCATGTACAGGGGATTCTACGTGGGAACACATCTTCTGCATAGATTCCCCATTTTATAGAGTCCGTACTAAATAATCCCTTCTCTCTGCTTTCTTTAGCGCACATCTCGTATGGATAAGGTTCTTTAAGCCATGGGTATTTTAATAGTGATAATAGAAATTAGTGGACCCGACCCGTAAAAAATGGCAAGACAAAGATATTAACTTCTTTAGATGCCCTCTTATTTATGGTGACTCTAACATGAAATAATGTTATTTTCAGCATCACTGATACGGACTGCTTTAGCTTACAGTCTAGCTATTAGTTTAATTATCATTCACGACAAAGTTTTTCATGGTATATCCTCATGGAAACACCACGGTTTTTCAAACTTGCAAGATTACCTCTAGGAACTGAGAAACTTTCGTGCAAATTTTGCTTTGGGTTAATCTAAGTTTGGATAAATTTAAATCTTAATTATTTACAAAGCTCTCATTGAGAAAACCTTCATTTAATGAGAAAATTGTTGCAGGTGCGACACACTCGTACAGCCGTACCCTGAATCGGCGGTAATTCCTCAGTTTCTCGTAACAAATGAGTGTGTGTGTGAAGCAAAAACTCATTTCTAGTATTTAGAGCAATGCCTTAGATTGCTGGCATCTACTAGAAACGAGTTTCTTCTTCACTCACTCACTCTGTAGCTGTCTTACTGCCTCCCTTTGCTGACTTATTCACTCTTCCGCTGCGAATGGGTTTATTTAATAATTTAATCAACGGGAACTTTAATTTCGAAAGTTTTCATGTGATAAGAAACATATTTTGTGCCTATGCAGTCCAAACTCGTATCCTGGATCCGAACGTGAAGTCAAATTTGTCATTGATTTTATGTGCGCGAATTCTCCCACATCTAGTTATTGACAAGCGTGACACACAAGGTACGTAAGTAGAAACGTATTAATATATAGATTAAAGTATTTTTTTCCATTGTTATCCCACTAATAAACAGTACAGATTTTTGCAGTATAATTTTTTGTAGCCAATTTGAAGAGGTGTTACTCTGCCCTGGCATGTCCCTTCGTGCTCATTGAACACGCTCGAGGCTCACTTATTAGTTAAAAAACGAATTTTCGTCACTCTCTGATTTCTGCGGTCAATTAGAAATTATCCCCTATTATCTAGTTGCGTTGGAAAATCTCGTAATTGTTTCGAACTCGCGCATGGTTGAGTGAGTGCTGCAGTTTGAATGACGATGAGTTTCTTTGTTTTGAGATGAGTCGGTGGTTTGCCCCACAATGGGTGCGGCCTGCACGGAGCGCGCGCAGCTAATCAGACGGTGAGGTGACCAGGAAGCTTGAGGCTTCACTTACCCTGGACTCGACAAGCGCTCCTCCACTGGACAAAAACTTCGTTAATGCTCTGGCTCGCTCTATTTTTACTGCACGAATGGTGCGAAAAAAAATGGGTTTGATTTCGGAGCACCTGAGCTTGAGTTACGTTGAGAAAACGTTTTACAACAAGAGGAAAGTCTTAACTCTACGCTGACGACTGTGCACCGCTGCAAAGTCTGCATGAAAACCCTGAAGTGATACTCGTTTAGGAATAAATAATAACAGTTGTAATTGTTAAACTATCCCCGATAGGCCTCCCTTGCCTCACTATTTTCGTACGGTATTGAGAAACGGCCTCATTCAACAGCACCAGGATCTGCGCAGGTACACCATGCACACAAAGCAGCGGCACCCCAGTGCGGCCAAGGCGCGATGGTCAAAACATCTCTAAGTACATCTAAGTAAGTTGTGGAAAATTTCCTGTCGTTTGAAGGTGATGATGATTTAGTCAGAAGATCGTAAAATCGTCCCCGCTTTGCGAACAATGGACTTAAATTGAAACCGATTGAGTGTGCTGCATTGTGTGACTTTCAGGTGGATTGTTCCCCGTTTGTGACTTCATTTAGAATGTGTCAATAGTTTGGGTCTTTGTGTTTTGGGATAAAAAAGTTTAACTGTCGATACGTGTAAAAATGTTCACAACTTGATCAATGTTAAAATTATAAGTAAAATCAGGATATTGTGTGACGTCTGAAACATTTGAAACATTTGGAACCTTATTTACCACAAGTAATTTACATCAGAAGCAGTTTATAATCAAATGAGGAATGACGAACAGCCGGGATCAAGATATACACCACATGTGGGCCCGAATAAGCTGCAAGGCTTCTAGGGCAGCCTATATAGAAATGAAGACCTTCAATTTACAGCACATTAATGATTAATAACAAAAAAGGCTTAAGGCTACACTCAAGTATGCAAGTTACAATAACTGAATGAGTTAGTTAAAATTAAATCTTAAGGTCAAAACATGGTATGAATTTAGCAATTTAGGTAAGTGCCTACATACATACACATATTTGAGTGTATATCCATATAGGTCGACGCTCATGAACGTATTGTATGTTATACGATGCTGTGAGTAATGAGTAATATTTTTCCACGTATTTTATTCGTACTGGGCTTCGTGTTCAAGTTGGTTTCTTACGTTTTTATTATTGGTAGCGTGCTAGCCGAGCAGTCAGGTCACGCAGAGATCTAACGATACTCCGAGGGTAGAATGAAACCCTCTTGTAATCATTTATCGTAAATTAATTAGTTACGGCCACTTATACGAGTCAGGCAGGAAATACGATCAGTAAACTTGGTAAAAAGGACAGTGACAATTTCACACCACTCGCACTCGCAGCAATGAGCGTCGCACTAACTGAGACGTGAACCCGCTTAAAGATTAGACTCAATTAATCAGCATTGTACTGAACTGATTTAACTCAGAATTTTATTTCTCCAACTCTCCCGCATTTGCGGACTTGCAGAACTCACATGAAGCAATTCAGTTTGACCGACCGCAAATGAGCTACTCTAGGTGAGTTATCACAACATTTAATAGAGTTATTTGAATACAGCCCGGCTCCTTGTTCGAGCAAGTTCTAACTTCCAGTAAGTTTTCGTTCTTGAACCTACGACAAAGTCCCTAGCCAATTTCCAGCCTAGCCTGACGCCTTACTTTTCCTTGCTCCGGCCTCTACCGCTATCCCTATCAGACTGACTTTCCTACCCTATAGTTTTCGCATCTACTCCAGTACATTACGATGGTGCCAAGCGCTTATTGTGCCACGTCGAGAACACTCCCACGCCTACAGCTTTGGAATGTAACCATTGGCTCGTCTCCTAGTATGCTTTGGGATATCCCTCGTTAGCTAAATATCCGTTACAGCTATGTTCTCCCCTCGTCGTTACTTGATTAGCTCTGTATGGGGCTCGTCCCAAAATAGGCCAGTGCACGGCTTCCCAAGCGTCGCTCGCCTGCATACCGTCGCATGGCTTGGATATAGTGTAGCCTACAATGTAGCCTGCTACAACTACCTACATATATACCATGAACAACTAATTTTTCCATTTTATACAGTATATATTCTCCTATAAAACAAGAGAAGTATTTTAGAGTAACAAGAATGGTATGAGATAGTATTAGGGCGAAGGACTATACACACACAACATATTTGAACATATATCCTCGTAGATCTATGCGCACAGACTTACGCATAGTCTTTCAAAAACAGTGCGAGAAAGTAGGCCTCAAGATTAGTCTTAAATGATCTAAA
>VOMN01087812.1:0-14445 GCA_014899125.1 Orchestia grillus
CCCCCACCCCCATGGTCACCAATCATCATGAATCATTTGAATGAAGCAATGGAGTCATAAAAGTGAGGTCTAGCCTTTTGAAAAATGAGCCCAAGGCCAACATTTTGCTGCTAATTTCTAAAATTACACTCTGTAGACTGGTAGTGAGCTTAAACAGGAAAGGAAGCAGTTTCTCCTATAACTCCTAAATACATGCTGAAAATTTGTTTGGCTTATATTCACATAAGCTAGCATACTGTACAGGGCTTTCTATTTATTGTACAGCCTTCATTTTAATATCTTTATGAAATTTTTTTTTTTAGTTGTGGGAATTTATTTTCAAAAATTCAAGAGAAGGACCTATGGTTATAAATGAGTTTAAAACCTGTCTACTGCTTTTGAGTCTCTTTCCAGTTATGCAAGAATTACTATAGGTTACTTTAAGATTGCAGTTAAATAGGACAAAAATGTTTTAATAAAACTGCACATTACACACTAACAGCAATACTAGCATTGGCTTTGTTTATAAGTTTAGGGCCCCATCAGAATCTCAACTTACAAACCCACCATTCAGAATTAATAATTCGGCTTGGCCACTTCCAAAGCCTAAGTGAAAATTAGTTTGAAATAAATTTTTAAAAAATTCTTTGTTCATATGGAAGGTTTTTGTAAGTGTAGGCATATTTTTAATTTGGGAATCTAGTGTATATTTTAAGCTCTGCAAGGAGTTTCATATAGTTTGTAAAAATTTTCAAAATGATGAGACAAAAACTTTTTCATCAGCATCAGTTTTATAACAAACCTAAATAATTCATGATATGAATATGCAAGTTTACTTATAACCACACGAGGAAACAAATACATGCCAATTCAATTCAAGTGCAGTACACAAGTTTATTTTTAAGATAACAAATACATGCACTAAAACAAAATGTTGTTGCATGCATTATTGAAATACAGATAGCATATTTGAACATCTTATAAAATTGATTAATAAATTTTGAGAACCAGTTAATTTAGTGCCATAGGTTCTCATTTAGTGCCATAAGAGTCGCAAAACTTTATTTAGGTGAGCAGCGCAGGATGGTCACTGCCTTTCACTCAGCATGCCTGACGTGTCCTAGTTTACATGGCAAATAAATTTAATATTCTTCCAATATCATCAGATATTACATTTACAAATTAACTCAAGATTCATAATTTTTAAAATATGAACATACATACTACATTTTCTAACATTTCATGAAACATTAAATTTGAAATTATAAGTGCTTTAGCATTTCAGCTGAAAGGTACCTTACAAAATTATCCAGACAAAAGAAATCTGGATGTTATGTTAAAAAAACACAAGAAAGAACAAATGCACTACTGGTTAATAAATGAAAGAAGAATAATGTTTAAACATGTACAGAACTATGAGGTCAATGCTTACTAGTAAATTTCAATCAATTGTAAACTGTTGACTATGTTCAACTGTTTTCAAGCTTTTTTGCAGTTGTTGCATAGCTTAGTCAAATATAAATAACATTAAAATATTATTTTTTTTTGTGATGTTAAACGCAAGAAAATCTTTTTAACCAAGTATTTTCTTCATTATTCACAAAGTAGAAATATTAAATTACGAACGTATGAGAGGGTAAAAGTCAGACACTTTCCGAACCGGCAACTATTTGACAGAACAGAGTCCGTAGGCCTAACATTGTAAACACACAGCTGTAACCGTACCTGCTTTAGTACAGAGCTTACCTGCAGCCAAATACTCTCGCTTAATTTGAGTTTTTTGTTCTGCTTGAGCTAACAGGTCAGTAATTTTGTTTTTCTCATACAGTAATTTAACTGCTTGCTCTTTGTAGTAATTAAATTGACCAGCCATTTTTTTATGCGTTATCGGAGCAATACAAAAGACTTCGTTGGAACGTCGGCGTACCAGAAAATGACGGGCTCATTTGGAATTACTCGCCTGCGGCTCAGGGAATTTGCACAAAAGTTACCCTACTTATTCAAGAGCACATGGCTAACAAAATTAAGGTCCGACTCATTCAATGATATCTTTAAAATTTGTACAAAAGATTCCCGAGTAATATACACTAATAATATTGCTCTAATTAATAACTTCACTTCAAAAGTACCATATTTCACGTATCAGAATTTCTTATACTTGAAATAATATTGCGAAAATTTGGATCCCTCCATGAATTTACCATAACCAAAAATTTTCCATCAAATTAAATTAATGATGAATGAAAATTGCTTTCTTCCTTGATAATGAGGCTTCATTCAATGGAAAAAAATTTCATTTAAGTCGCTTACACGTTGAAATATTAGTAGTACATAGCAGTACCACAAGTTCTGAAGTCAATTATCTAAGGAGTTTTCCAACTTATCATAGAAGTAGACGATGAACTCGACGACGCGAAAAATTAGTGTTTTAAGCAGAACAAGTTGATCGACATTGCATATTGGTATGTACTTCCGTAATTGTGCAAAATTATGTGTATTAGTATACATAGAAACTGAGAAATAAATTCTGAAGTAGGAATTGCGTTAATCGTTGTATCCTACAGAGCTATACCTGCACAGAAATTTTCACTGAAAAATAAAGGAATGACAAGAAAAACAGTCTGTTCATGCATAATCTATGGGTTTTCTAACGTGTTGTTTATCTAACACATGTACACCCCTTTAAAAGTCAGGCAAGATTATAAATAACACGTATAAACTAAACTTCCATTATTAATTCCAATACAGTTAACTTAGTACGTCGTATAATTTTCAATGGCTTGTAACAACAGACGCGTGAGTAATGTGAGCAATGAAAGATTTGAGCTTCCGTTTCCAATGAAAGCACTCCGTGGCTCGGCAAAAATCTATTTGCTCAGCGGGAAATCGAACCCTTAGATGCCCTCCACATGATCAATCAATGTCTGATGACAGTATCGGGAGACACTCAAATACGGGCATCGAATGCCAGCTTTATTCTCTAATCTGGAGTCAGATCCAAAGTCATTGGATCCTGATTTTCCCTTATCAGATTTGAAGCAGATACGATGCCCCTAGAATCATACGGTACCAAACGTCATATACTGCGGAAACGAGTTATGTATACCACCGCCAAACCCAAACCATTTTCTGTCTGGAGAGGGGATTGTAAGTACAAATGAAAGTCACAAATGCTGAAAAGTCAATGTAAAGTCGAAGTGACTCCCTTTTCTACGCCACACTGCCATACTTTGATGGCATTTTCTGACGTTCTTGGAAAGGTGTACTTATGTTTCAGGGGCTTCAGATCAATTCATCCCAGTCTTTAAGATTTCTGTAGTGAAGTTTAGGATTCGTCAATGTCTCCTGATGTGAACAAAGAAAGGAAGAAAAATAGTTTATTCCGAAATCTGCCACAAACGAAGCATGGTACAATCGGGTTTTCAACAGTTAGACAACAAATTAAAAATTCCAAATGTGAAAGTCGCACTTAATTTACTGATTATTATTTTAAAGCTTCCCATCCACATGAAATGTGATCAAAAGAGAGCGTAGAGAAGAAGAAACTATTTTTAGCAAGGATTGTAGAAAACATAGAATCTGTGCGCAGATACGTTCATACGCGTGATTTCCTACTCAAAGAAACAGCAAGTTAAGAAGAAAGAAAGAAAAAGACAATGAAGTGGTAGCAAAGAAAGGATGAAAATAAAAGAAGCAAAGTGGGCACGAGAGACTGAAATCCCGAAGGCCTATCTATAGCTGAGATAACCTAATAGTGCCCCCTTGGGGTCACTAGTCCCCATAGCTTACGATAAACAAACCCAGCTAATCTAACATTACTTCCAATCCTAAACTCCTGACGGGAAGTCACGTTAAAACTTCTAGTTGCAATCAGTAAGACTACAACCTTAAAATAATGGGTACAAGTCACTTCGAAACTTTGAATTGGGCATTTTAATTCGGCACTAAGCATCAAAGAGTAAGCACCAAAGTCCCCAACTTAATCCCTTAATAAGGCTGTTGAATGAAAATGCTAAATTCCCTTAGGATATGGGAATTCTCTCTCCCGCTCCCCCTTCATCCGCAACTGAACGGGAGCTATACTCAGGATCAAATTGTTTATTTCAGCTATAAATATTTGTTTTTAATTTTTTAAAGCAATAAAATTGCGTTTTTTTATCCATGAAGTAGGTACCCCAAAGTCATTGCTGATAAATGGTGATGTTGAGTTTTCTCGGGAAACAACATGGGACCTGTTTAATAAATAGCTCTCAAACCCTAGTGCACGTCAGCGACAACCCGAGACCTAGAAGCGGTCGATCTCGGAGCTACCTGAGGTCAGGTTCGCGTGAAGAAAGCTCGATGCCTCTCATGTACGTTAAAAAAAAGGTTTTGCTTTTATGTTGATACCTCTGTGTCTCTTTTTTCTCTAACTGTTCCATTCCTGCATGACGCATGACAAATGTGTTTCGTTGTTATTGGTTTCAAAAGGTGAGCGAACAGACAGGTTAAAAATAACAAAAGAAAACACACTCGAAAAAATATAAACGAATAACTTTACCTGTCTCTAAAGCAAAGGACCGTAATTCTAAACGAAAGAAAAACAGATACAGAGCACCTGAAAGGCTATCAAGAAGCAGAAATTCTAAAATATTTCCATGATCACAATCGAACAAACGAAAAGCTTCAGCTCACCTGACACTTGCATGAGGATTTTCTGGACGTTTGGAAGCGCCTGCCACTTGTCCAAAAGACCTCTGCAGAAGCCGCTACCCAAGAACCTCCTTCTCTTGGGGGTCTCTTGAGGCATCCCTGCACTCCCGTCAGAGCTTTGGGTGCTAGGACGAGGCTTACCCCCCGGGGGGCCACGCTCCCTCGGCTCTTTCTGTTTTTTAGACTTCTTGGAGGGCGACGGACTGGAGGACTTAGAGGGCGGCATGGCCAATAGTTCAAGATCTGAGCAAAGCCTCGTGACACAACCTTGCAAAGCCTGTTAGGACAGAGCTAATCAACACGATAACTGCACGGTATGATATTGGTCAAGTTTTGTACCAAAAGTTGTTATAAGCTATCAAATGGTTTTATGTATGACTTCTATAAAACTTAAAATACCTAGTTCCAATACATAAAAGTGTAATTGAAACTTCTTGTTCATTTTCCCCCGATGTAAGTAGAAAGAAATCAATTAGATTAGCTGAATATGATCTTAAGTACTACCATTAGAAACTTAGGGATCTAAACTTCAGCACACACAAAATGGCCCAGATAAACTTCAAATTTTATTTCTTAATTACTGATCATGCAAACTAGGCTGCGCCAAACGTATATTATGTGGAGTAAATCACATGGAAAACGGGTATATAAGTTGTACTGAGGGGATTAACTATTTTGAATTAGTGTTGTGATGGAACAGCATATTTTAAAGTTCATCTTCCAAAGCGTATTATTGCAAAACGTCACCATCCAACGGAATCAACGTCGCAGAAACGCCGATCAGAGAAAATGTTCATATGAAGTAAAAAAGAAGAATTGGAGATAAAACTTTCCGAAAAATAATCAGAGAAATTATTCTAATTCGTTAGTGTAAAGCTCCCTAGCTTCACCAAATACGATCTCACGAGAGCGAAAAGAAGGGACCATTTAGAATGGAAAGATAGAAGTCCCGAAGGCCTTGCTATAACTGAGGTAACCAAACAGTGCCCCCTGAGGATGTCAGTTCTCATCACATGGGACAGACAAACCTAACTATTGCCTATGTCCTATCCTATGCATCCTGAGGGGAATGATCCAAGAAAGACGACCCAGTTCCGATTCATTTGTTCATTTCTCAGTTAACTTTGAAAATTTTGTAGAACAATGTTTTGACAGTGAGAAAATTTCTTTCATTACTTAGTCTCGGTGTTCAGAGACCCGCGCTGCTCCTGGCCCTGCTTGACACTGCGTCGTGACTGGTCAACATGGAAGGACCTTCAGCGAGCTGGCACCCGCACGCTGAAACTTTACGTTTGCCTGAGATTCACTCGACCTTTTGTCTCCAATTAAGGCTCCCGTGTTCCCCACGAACTGCTGTTGCAAAGAAAAAAACATTTTATACCTACACCTTATGGAGGAGCGATAAGTTGGCATCTTTATCTACACGAGAAATTCGCTTCTCTCGCGCCTAAATCATTGATGGAGACTAGCTGTGAGCGTCGCTCTAACCCACTGGAATGGAAGCCATGAGGGGGTTTCACACGTACATGTCTGTCAGAGTTATTGGTTCACGCTTAGGATAAAGGCTTATGTACATCGGGTTGACATTTACCTCACTGGGCCGCCTCATTGATGTTTCTACTCATCTATGACGATCGTTTTGGGGTCACTGGTTATGATTTTTTTTTGAGTGGCGGAAACATTTTCCAAAAGCTAATGACGAAGAAAAATTGGTTTCAATTGAACAACGCTTATCTTGCTCATGTGCTTCCTCACGGTTAGGTTGGGGTACGTCACGTTGGGGTACGTCACGTTGGGGTACGTCACGTTGGTGTATGTCACGTTGGTGTATGTCACGTTGGAGTACGTCAAGTTGGGGTTCATCACGTTGGGATAGGTTTATTTCGTTAATTTGACAAAATAACGTGCATTACAGAGACAGTCCGAACTTGTGAAAATGTGACTCTGATTTCCATTGAACTCGCATCATTACGTTCTATCTCCATGGGAGCGGTTTGAATATCTTTCCCTATAACTTTTTCTACGCTTCTCTACCTTTCAAAATAAGCTTCCACTACTCAAAAAAAAATCCTACCCAAAGACACCCAAATGGAGGCTGTAAGAAAATTAAGACGCTCGGCGGATTTGGCACCAGTAAAGCGAACATTAATTAACCGTATGTTGACTTCAGCCAACCCAGCCTCGCACACCTCGGCCACGCGCGGGACAATGACGCCTCCTGCAAGGGTGAGACATCAAGCAGCTAACGTTTACAGCTTTCAGAGATTTCAAGACACTACAAAAATACGTATACTTTGACTAACTACCAGGATAATGAACTAAATTATTTGATACATAATTCTTTGTTCACATAAATGTTCTCAGGAGAATATAGTTCGAAAATCCCCAGAGATCGCTGCCAAAAGTCAAGATCGCTCCACTAATTTCCTTCCTCTTCTGATCGTTAGGCCTAGCAATGCAAACCCTTTGGCCTGAGAAAGATAAGCCCAAAGTAAATACTCTGTCATTAATGCCCACAATTACACCCTAATACAAAAAGCAATCTGTACTTATGTTGCAATTATGATACGACACTCGGAAAAACAAAATCTGGAAATGAACGAAGAAAGTCTCCCGGCGGTGGCGCTCAAACTTAATGAATAATTTAACCAAAATCGTGCGTTGCATACTTTTACCTAGGCGTAATGTATCCGAATAATAAATTCTAGTTTTCCTTCACAGACACCTAGGCTCACTGAGCCCTGAGGCTCAGCGCAGGGTGTTAGTTTAATGCTCCCTGCCTCATGAGACGTGGTCCAAAGAGAGCGATATGAAGGGACCATTTAGGATGGACTTCAGAAAACGGGGCATCTACGCACAGGTGTGTTCCCACACGCTGAAGCTCAGGAGTTTAAGGAGACACTGACGCTTCCCCCACGACAGATTGCTAGATTTTTCTTACTGATTTTAGAGACTCGTTCAGAATGAATGCGTGAAATTATTCATTTACGAAAACCTATACCATTCATTAAGTAATACCCGGATCCCTCACGCTCCTCCCTACCCTGTATATCAATTACTGAACTCAGTAAAACAATTTAAGTTGATAAGTGCTTCATTATTTGTATCAGGGAGTCACTAAATACTAATTTCAAGGCCAGTAAGAACTGCTTTTGCAAAGCAGGACCATGAAACATACACTTTTGTCGAGTAATTTTTTATCACAAAAGGATAAGTAAAAACTAGACTTTATAATCTAAAAAATTATTTCATCCTTTTGATTGCAGAGACACGGCATCTGCGCCCAAAATCTTTCATCACAAAATGAGTTTGATGAATTAAATGGCAGAACTAATATATATTTGTACATGAGAAGTTAATAGGTCTTCAGTATTTATAGGATTTTTAAGAAAAAATAATTTAAATTGTTGAACCCTTTGACGCACGAGACCAAGCTTGTTTCATGAACGTGTTTTGAAACATTTTTTGTCTTAGGGAATTTGGACGAGGCTACCTATAGGCTACCAATAGGGAAGGTGTGGGGGCCTCTAGGTACTGTCAGCGTAATTTAGAATGAAGTGCTGTTCAACACCCCAAATTAAATACGTCTGTAATGTACCACCATACGCCTGTAATGTACCACCATACGCCTGNGCCTGTAATGTTCCACCATACGCCTGTAATGTACCACCATACACCTGTAATGCACCACCATACGCCTGTAATGTACCAGAGCTTTGTTATTATCGGAAAATAATTAATTTATGAGTTTATTCGAAGCAAGCTCGTAAAATATGTTATGACAGTTATGTAATTCAATTTTTGATCAAACGCAAGCGTCTACAATAAAAACGTAAACTGGTCATGTGAATAGAATAGACCAAAGTTTGTGTTCTAAAAATAATTTATATAGAGGATAAAACAGGTAATACAAGTATTGAAAATTTTTATGTTACGGGATGATGGATATTTACTTTTTAATCATATGTCTTCACAGATGTTACTGATGGAAAAAGGACGTGATGTACATTACGGAGCAGTTTGATTTTCTTTTACATATTTTAGTCCTCTATTCATAAGCTCACTGAGGGAAGTCACCGTAAATACTCATTTTGTATTATCGATTGACAACATTCTGTTGATTCAATGCAAAATTCCTGGTAAAATGATTCGGTCGCAAATTGCCATTGATATAAGTATACATTCAAGTTTAATATAAGAGGATCGTAGTGATTATGATTCATGAATAACTAATTTTTGAAATTTTGGTTCTTGAGAAGTTTATATATTTGTCTCTGAAACATTTTGCACATCTTTGTACGGTTGACTTGCTACAGGTAAATTTTCCCTCACCTCCGGAAAACATTTTTAACTAAACAGCTGCTTTTGAACTGCGGAACATAAGGTCCGGCCAATCGGAATCGGAGCTTGGAGGCTAGCTACTGACAGACGACAGCCAGTCTCAGACTCTCAGTGAGTCGTCGGCAGCCGTGGTGTTACGATGTGGTGTCATACGGCGATTCGTTTGTGTTGTCTTATATTTGTGGTTTTAGGCCTTGTGAATGCCGGAAAAAATGCTGCCCCACTAACTGTGAAGCAAGTTCATGTGGTGAGTTTATGACCATCATGATTGTTTTTATTCTTCTTCAACTTCATGTAAGATTTCTTAATCTGACTATTTTCACTTAATAAAAACTTTTATTAAATGTGTATGATTAAGAAATTTTTTTGCACAATTATTTGCAATATTATTAGGAAATTTACAAAGTACACTATTAGAAAATTTTACATAAATTTTAAAAGGAATGTTTACTTAAAATATACCTGCCTAGTGTAAAATAGACAAATGCAAGGTAATCAAAATTTTAGTTTAACAACTTTTATGGTCATAATTTGATTTTTTGTTCTCTGAATTCTTTATTTAAATGTATATGTATGTATTTTTGTTATAATACACTATGATTATAAATTTTAAGGTTGTTAGAATGGTAGCTGCTGGGTAGCTGGATAGTTATGCTTATTGATGAATTGGTCAGCATATCAGTCTGAGTAATCTTCTAAGCCATGGGTATGTGTTAATATACCAATATTGCTAGTATCAGAAAATAATCAATAACATTTTGTATGTAGTTATGGGTGATAAATTTAGAAACCCTCAATTGTTGCTGGAGCTGCAAAATTTTAATCTTATATTAGGCAATGAACATTTCCAATTTTGATTGTGATTGATGATTGAAGTTAAACTTTGAGGTTTTACTTTGGAAGAAAGATTATGTAGTATGAAATTTTTCTCTATTGTAAACTTATTGGGTCTTGCATAACTAGAACTGCTTATTGATATGAATGTTTTCAATATATATATATATATTAACTAATTTCCCATTTCTGTTATTCTTACTTACTTTTGATTATATTTCTTGGTTCTTTTTAAAAGGATCTTTAATTTAAATGATGGTCTAATTTATATATGCAAGTTTTTTTCATTTCTCATAATAAAATACTTATGGCTTCAGATTTTGTATGAAAAACTTTCAAATTTCTGAAATATACATTTGAAAATTACTTTCTTAAATATTTTGCTTCTCATAAAAATGTTAAAGTGATGATGCCATTTTACAAGAAATTGTGAATTGGACAAAGTTGGCCAAAAAATTAGTGTTTTTATTTTAATTAATTGAGATGTGCCTCAAATTGTTTTCTTTAATTGCAATCTTTCTTATTTTTTAGCCTATTTGTAAATTAAAAGTTTTTGAAAGTATAAAAATTCTTGTTTTCTCTCAGGGTGCTCAATAGCAAGTAGTGTTAGGTTAGTTAGGTTTGTCTATCATATGCTATTGGGACACTGTTAGGTTACCTTGGTTATAGATAGACCTTTGGGACTTATGTCTTTTGTGCCCACTTCTGTTTCTTTCAATTTTATCTTCTCTGTGTCTTCTTACGGTTTATTTTTGATTTGCTGTTTTTATTTGCAAGGGATCCTGTGTGGAAATGCACGTTGTACATATTCTCTGGAGTTTATGCTAAATAGTCCCTTCTCTTAAAACATAACATAGTCTGTGTCACAGAAATGCTGCAATCTATGGTACTTCTACTTAAAAATGATTTTATTCTACATAATGGGAAAAATTTATCAAATTTGTGAAGTATTTTGAACCTTTGTAAATTAGTTACAAGCACAAATGGCAAGAAGACACCAAGTTTTGTCCCAGGAGCAGCACCTGTGTATGTCCCTCACAAAGAGATCCTATGTTTTGTTTGAATAACAGCTTATACACCTTGCTCTACTCTGCCCATGTGATACAAGGTTTGCTTTTCTTTTGTAAGGAATGAGCCAGCCTGTCCCTAGTGTGTCTAATAAGGACAAAGCTTCAGTGCAAAGAGAGAAGGCTGCTATATCAGTTGTGCATATATTACCAATTTGAAATAAGGGTATGTTGCACGTTTTGGTGAACTGTTACTGAAGCAATTTTTCTTATGGTTAATTCATGAATTGGTTTTACGAAGAGAACAATTCAAAGTACATTGCAAAAAGCTATCAGTATCCAAAGCTTTGCATGCATTGCCAATTTACCTTTGTCATTTTATGTTCTAGGGAATCAGAATTAATAATTTAATACATCCTTCTTATGAAACAATATTTGCTTAACTTACTGTTATCATGTAATTCTTGTACTGTGCAATATTTAGGTGTGGGAGATGCCTATTGATCATAATATTTCTTAAAGAGGTTATTGAAGGAAATATAAACCTGAAAACAGTTCAGGTTGCCTGCATAGTAAGAAATAAAATATGTACAAACTGTCGTGAAAGTGAAAGCTTAGGAAATTATACAATGAGGGCAGTCTTCCTCTTCATTTGTTATCTTGATGTTGCATCCATGTTGTCGTACGCTCATAGTAACACTATTCCTTTTAGCAGTTGTGCTCTCTTCATGAGTGTAAATAACAGCTGCTGTAGAATCGAATTGGCTGTTACGAGATCCGAAGTAATACGTGATAAGGATTTAAATAGTATTTGCTCTTTATTAGTCAAACTGGTTTTAAATTATTGAGATGGGGTCAAATCCAATGTTGTTGATTTACCAGCAGCACTGCACGAGGCGCGCGCGCAACACCAAAGTATGTAGTACGCTCTGTTCAATGTGTACAGAACCTTCGCTAAGCCAAGCTCGAGCCGTTGCAGCAGCAAAAGATCAAGTGTGCGACTCTCTTTCTTCTTGAGACGCGGCGATGGGTGAAGAGATTGCTTTTTCTCAACGTAGCTGCTGCGCAGGTGCGTTTTGCGGTGCATCTGTTGTCGCTGCATCGCTGTTTTTGTTGTTGTACGTCCTGCCAAAGAGGGAGTGCGCTTCTGTTGAGCAGTCACCACGCGTTGTGCGTGCACTTGAACCCTTTGATGATATTGGAAATGAAACGTGAGTGTTCAGGAATATATCCCGCGCAATAATCACCTGTTTATTTTCGCTTGTAGTGATCGTCTGCTCACTTAAGACGTGGACCACTAGATACGAAGTGGAAAGTGATATGAAGGCGATAAAATTCGAGATATAGTCACTGCAAGAGGAGGTAACAGACGCGCTCTGGGCTTGTTGCTAGATGAGTTTTAGGAACAGGCCTTAAGTACCTACGTCTGCTGAATATTCCGAAGGGGTGGTTGGGAATCAAACTTTTTTCAAGTCGTGAAATTCCAGATTCAGCGGATTATTTCGAGTCTGACATCCTTCGCATGTCTTCTAAGTTTTACGCGTCATTTTTCTCGATTTATTTCTTCAAGAAACCGGCATCGCACCTAGTTTTCTAACTTGAAATTCTAGAGCTGTGACTCATCACTCTATCGCCCAATAATTAGCAGTTATCAACACTTCTGTAGAGTGAGATTCCGAAGTGCAAGCTAATGCCGCTGTCAGCACTAGCCACTGCAGCATTGATATGTACGTGTGCGTGTCTGTGCGTGCTGCGTGCGTGTGGTTGTGTACGGAAGCAGACGTTTGCGTGTCGCGATAGCAACACATTTGCGTTGCTGCTGAGGTGTAGCGATTACTAGGCGCCCTGTGTCGCAAGATGGCAGGGCGGCTGCAGGGCCTGGCGGGGTGTCCCCGACCCTGCACCAACTCGCACTGCAGCAGCACCGCGCAGCCCAGCGACTCACCAAGAGAGACGCAGCGTTGGTGCGTGCCACGCTGTCCCAGGCTGTATAATTGTCCCCTCGGTCTTCCCTGCCAAATTTTTTGCCTCGGTTCTGCCAGTGGGACTTGCCAGCGTGCGTGCAGGTGATGCTGCCGTGTACAGGCCTGCTGCCTCAGGACTGGGACGTAGTGCGTTGACTCTACTGAAGCGGCGGCTGCTCTAATGTTGCGAGCACATTTTTTATTGTGGTGGACAGGTGCGTGAGACTGCTAAAAAATGAAGCCGCCGGAAGCGAAGGGCTGGGAATGTTACTCGTCTTTCCAAGCATCTTGTATGGACGATAAGTGCAGTCTCGGCTGAAGTTGGTCTCGCTTTGGTAGCTCTGGGTTTCTGCGAAGAGGGACGGAATATTGAGAAATTTGGTATAAAATTAGGTCGTCACTACGCATGATGGACACCATAGAAACAGTTTTACCGTCACAGTATTTAATGGGATCAGAATTTCGTTAACTTTCGAGCGTCTAGACTCGGGAACTGCTGTGCAGCGCGTCGTGAAAGCTTCTTTTACCGCTGCTCTAGGCTATTACCTTTTTTATGAGGCTGTGTATGTGAGTTGTTAAAGAATTTTATTGTTTGCTGTTTTTTTGTGGCTTTCTTGCATGTTAGCCGCTATTTTTTGTGGGTTTCTTGCATGTTAGCCGCTATTTTTTGTGGCTTCCTAGCATGTTAGCCGCTATTTTCTGTTCGTCGTGTAGTGTTCCATGGTGAAAACAATTATCAGTTAATCCTTATTAGAAATTAGAAAGACTCTTGAACCTGGCGTTTGCTTGCTACCGGCTGCGTGTTCTAATGAGAGGCCTAAGGTCTCCCTCCTTCAGGGGCGGGTGCACCTCGAGGGTTCGTCCTCTCGACTCTCGTCACCTGTCGACAGGATTCCAGACTCCGTACAAAAGACGTCGTGGCAGTGCCTGTCCTCGTCAGTGTGCCGAGGGGAATTTAGCGAGGGATCTACCTTTAAAAATACGCACAACACAACCGTATGAGGACCACTGTCATTCCTGAAGGACGTTCGAAGTAATCCAGTTCATTCGCGAATTTTATTGCTTCATTCAGAACTTGGGTGAACGTACGCACGTGTGCATGGAATTAGAGCGGCTGCTTACGTAATGTTTCGTTCATTCAACACCTAAGGGTTTGCCGTTTCCTGCAGTGCGTAGGTTTGCCGTTTCCTGCAGTCCGTACCAAAGGGTCCTTTCTCTTGCGGAGTAACTTAGTCCGAGTTACCGAAGCGCTGCGGTCTATACCGTTACCATTACTGCTGCTGCTACGATTACTTTATTTCAAAGATAGGTTAGCTCTTCTATGGTTAATTCGCTCGCTTCTTTTCGGTTGTGCTTGGCAAGTCGAGGACGGGGGTCGGCATGGCGACGTCGAGATTGATCGTAGGTCAACTACTTGACTAAACCTCTACTTGACTACAATTTTAGCCTCGCGAGGAAATGCATTTGTTCTGTGCTGGTCTCTCGAAATGATCCTTTGTACACTTTTAAGGGACATAAAAACACCTCAGTTATACACCTCACGATAAATTAGAGGCCATAATTTCATGATACTCAGGTAGGTGGCCACCTTGTGACGCTGTTTGTATAGCGCGCACGCACCTGTGGCG
>VOMN01087813.1:0-10437 GCA_014899125.1 Orchestia grillus
CCAACCCAACCCAACCTAACCCAACCCAACCCAATCTAACCTTTTAACAGCCTTATGCGACGAGGAAATACATCAATTTTCAATGAGAAAATAGGATAAAAATAACATTGAGCAGAGGGCTACTAAACCCCAAATAAGGAGGGATGTTAGGAGTGACGAGACCTGCTGCACATCTGTCCAGCTCCCACAGCACAACGTCAACTTACGACGTTCCATTTGTAAGGCGTCATACTCCCCACGGGTCTCTTGTAAGGCCTGTGCTCGTCCAGCAGCCTGAAAAGACAAACTCGTCTCAACAAACAAGGCAATAGCTACGAATAAAAATGAATTATAGTATGCAAAAGCTTAAGGCTGGTTCCACCCAAACGCAAAACCAGCATCAAATTCGAAAGAAAAACATGTAAGTCAATCCTAACTTGTAATTATATCAAATATTATATTACGGAGAGATATACCTACAAGGTATGAAAGCAGAGCTCTGATACACATCAGAAAACAGAAAGTGCAAAGAAAAATTAAAATCATATTACTTTTCAGAACAAATTTTGTTCAATTTTCTCTTTTCACTTCAAATTATTTTTGAGATAGTATAAAAACACTCGCTGTACTAAGTAACCATAAATGCATTTACCCTCAAATATATGAATAAATAAATGTTTAAACAAATGAATCCAACAAAAGGGGCAAAATTTTTTTAGATTGTATTGCAGGTTTGATTTCCCAACTGCGAATCATGAAAAAATTCCACACAAAGCAAAGCACATCACAGACGGTTCTTACGAGGGCCCGTCAGCGCACTGCTGCACGAGTTCCGAGTCACGGCAGAGAAGCCAGAAATTGTAGCCCAATTAAAACGACAGGAGAATGTTCTGAGGGACGACTCACTGAAGGAGCGAGTGCCTGAGGAGCTTTTGTCTCTCCGCCCTGGCAGCAGGGTCCAGGGCCCCTCGGCGACCGGTGGGGCCGCACAGCAAGCAGTTCAGCAGGTAACGAACTTTGTTGATCTGAACAATAAGAGTAATTTAATTCACCTTCAATGACCGCTTCTATTCGGTTGGGCATAAATTTGATACTAAATGGGTAGGCGTAAAGGTAGCACTTGACACTCATCAGTAACGAGCAAATTTTGGATATGGAATCTCGAGAGAGTCTGACCGATAGTTGTGTAGCTCGACATTCACTGGAAACCCTTGTGGTCTAATTTCACTTGGAACAACGGGCTCTGCCTTAGTCGACACATTTCGATGCGGTTTGAGTATTCGAAACTTTCACAGATGCGATGCAAAATATAAGTCGCATTACTGTATCTATTTTTTCTCCAAGTCTCTACTGAAGAAAAACTGATGAAGCGAAGTAAAGCAAGCAATGAGAGAAATAGCCTCATCTAACGCTGGTATGCAAAATTTTTCGATCTAGTGCCACCAGACCGTGTCATACCTCCAACAGTTAACGCAAGTCGCACAACCAATCGCTCAGAGTGGTTAACTTTCTTCAAGAGTTACTGTGCAGTACGAGGATTGATTTCTCGGCCGCACTTCGTACTGTGATACCTAATAGATCAACAGTAAGCCGAAAACCTAAAAACGTTCATGAAAAATTGTGTAAATGAAACATGGAGAGTATTCTACTAAGGCTAAAACTTCCATAATTAAGAGGGATAAAGGAATGATATCCAGTAACGTCGCAGTTGAAGCGTTTTTATAGACTGAAAAACAAAAAGCATCAAGGCCAAATCGAAGTGGAATGGAAAACCACTCTAAAAAACTAGCATTTGCACACAGGATACCTTTTCTAGGTCGAGATTGGTGAAGGGAATATCGAAGGCAAGCTCGATGTCTTCGTCAGGATAGACGGGGTAGCCGGTCTGGGGGTCTGCACCCAGGCCAATGATGGCGCCCGTATATTCACACCCGTCTTCGCTCACTCTGTGCGGTCAGAAAACAGTATATGTATAAACCATGCGCTCAAAATTTCTTCGTCACTAAACGCAGCCCTCCACGATAGCAGCAAAAAGAAAGCATGTCGTCGAGTAGGTGGCTGAGCTTACAGACTAAAGCCAGACTGAGAAGTATAAGGCAGCATTAACGACGCACACATGCAAGGAGTCTGGCCTCGTCTTCTCATTCGTGGTTCACGAAAAAGAAAAAATAGTTTACTCCTGTCAACGCATGTTACAATTCGGGGTGTTGGGCAGTGAGGCAACAAGCTTAAATTATATGACACATGCAAAGACAAACACGGGTACGGATATGGAAACTATGGCCAGGTTACGGCAGACGGCTAGGCCAAGTCTAAGAGGATGGCGTACTTGACTAAGAGGTCGGACTAAACATACTCGAGACAGACAGGGGGCCAGAATCACAAAGGACTTCGTCAATGATACGACTCGTCTTCGTCCATCCAGTCCCTCCTGCAAGTCTCGCCAGGGCAGATCACGAACATTTTCATCTCAGTCGCTTGTAACGCGGAGCGTTGTTCAAGAATTTCAAGATATTTTGGCGCGTGAAGTAAGCAATGCAAACTCATCAATTCCTTTCGAGAAATAACGGTACGTGCACACACCACTAACAAAATGCTACAGCACTTTCATTGCTCAAGCACGGGAAGAAATGTGAAAATCGTACGTCTCGGTGCGGCTTTAGAAAAATCCCCACCAGATCCGCACCGTCTTTTAAGAAAATATAAATCAAATGTAGCCGCCGTGTTTTTTACTCATAAACGAGATTTTGTTGGTTTTGACAGCAACACCCGTTGCCTGGGTGCCAGAGGGTTGAGCCCAGCACGCACCTCAAGTTGGCGAGGTGGCAGAAGGTGAGGCAGCAGATGGACAGCAGCCCCGGCACGGCAGGCATGAGGGTCGTGTTGCGAGCCATGAGGCGCTGCTCGTCTCCGCTCAGCGACACGAATGAGCTCACCAGCAGCCTGCCGTGCGAGAGTGTAGTTAAAAGCTACGTGGAAATCTTCATGAATCCAAGAGGCGCACAGTAATTAATCGGGTAGATCGGATACAAGGAATTAACCTGAAAATATTTTGAGATGATGCTCCGGTTGCTTGTTTATGCATAACACTGAACTTGAAAATTGAAAAGTATGTGACGTATGATTGTACGTATCTGAAACTTTCAATTCAATGAGAGAGCACATGAGTGTGTTTGTGGGAAGCACGAATTAAAGGAATCGCCCTGCTAACATCAGGAGCTGCTCTGATCACGTGTTCATTCAGTGAACTGTAGTTAGAATTGAAAAAGGTGGCAGATTATATCTATTTCTTAAAATTTTCAATTCAGTTTGAGAAGATATAAATTTGGGTATCATGAAGAATATGAATTATCAGTAACCAGCCCATGAGGAGGCTCCGTGGTGCACTGGTACAGTGCCAGGCTTACAGCAAGGAAGTCGGGGCTCGATTCCTGACTGGGCAAAACTGATTTTCACGAAACCACGGAGTACCTTGGAGAAAAAAGCTTGAACCTTAAACTCTCATGTGGGAAGTTACTCAGCAACGGGTTTTCCACAGTAATCCGTCAAGGAAAAGAAAGGAAGAATTTCCAAGAGGGCGCGACAATTCAATTAGGTAAATTTACGCCGAAATTTTCCCTAGCTCAGAGCCCTCAAAGAAAACAAATTTGTGATGCACATGTAGTAATCATAAGGTAGCATAAGGTAAAAATCAACCATGAATAAAACCATTTACAACATGTATCATGCGAGTTGTAACCACCACCTATCATAAAAAAAATTTGTGATGCACATGTAGTAATCATAAGGTAGCATAAGGCAGAAATCAACAACGAATCAAAACCTTTACGTTATTTATGACACGAGTCGCAACCCCCACCTATCATAAAACAAATTCGTGAAGCACACGTAGTAATCATAAGGCAGAAATCAACAACGAATCAAAACATTAACGTTATGTATCACACGAGTCGCGACCCCCACCCACCTGTCGTGCGGGTTCTGCGGCTCCATGTCTAGAGCGGTGCTGTTGATGCTCTCAGACTCAACGCACACAGTCTTGCCCAGCGTGGCGCTCTGCAGCGAGTGGAACTGCAGCTGCAGCGGCGAGTACGGCCCCAACAGACGACTCTGGAACACCAACATCCCATTAGGACTTTTCAGCCGGAGCATCTACGGTACATTGTGGATAATTTTCACCACCCGAGCGCAGGCGTTTCTGCCCGGTAGTTGATTATTATCGACGGGGCGGCGAAAAAGTTAGGCTGGAATTGCAACATGAGCACATAGGAATTACGGCGCTCGAGTCTTATGTTTAATGCCAGACACGGAAAGCCGGCCCTCATCGCCACCGGCAGCACGAATGCACACCAAGTTTCACGAGCTGGGAGTGATGCTCATGAAGGCTTCAATATCTTCTACTGAACAGTCGGAATATCTAAAAATAAGAATGCGTCAAAAAAAAGTCACATTAGGTACCAATGTGATCGGCCCTCTTGTGTTAAATGGGATTCAGTTTAACACGGTTCAAGCAAATTTAATTCTTGTTTCCATTTCACTAGAATACTTTATAATATGTTGCGTTCAATTAACTTTTTCCAAATCGGGTTTTAGCAATTACTTTCCGGGAGTGTACAAAGAACGACTTCAGTGAAGTACTTTAAAGATTAATATTTAATGATGTACTTCAATGACTTGAATCAATCGGTTTAATTAGGCGACAAAGTAAATGTTGACCTAGTTTTTAGGTCAGGTCTATAAAATATAACTGACTGTAGCGTCCTCCTCAGCGACATACATATGATGTTACCGTTATAATCGGATATTTCACAGGTGCTACACTTACCTTAAACACCTGAATCAGATAGGGCAAAATTTTATCCTACAGCAGTTAAAGCTCCTGTTGCACAGAGCCCCTCAGGGGGCATAGGATAGGCCACAGGCAATAGAGGTAGGTTAGTTAAGTTTATCTATCCTATGCTATGGGGACTAGCGCCCCCAGGGGAGCACCGCTAGGCTACCTCAGCTTTAGANGCAGGGGATCTTGTGTGGGAACACACCCTGTGCATAGATTCCCCGTTCTCCTAGGTCCATACTAAATGGTTCCTACTCTTTTGATGCGGTATAGCCCTCGAGGCCGGAGCATTGCGTCTAACCCCAATAGTAATAATAATAATCACCAGCCCCGTCACTTCAACAATGCAGCTGCACAATGACCAGCACTGCGGTGTAGAATGCTTCGAGCTCGAGGGTGTAGCTATGAGGATTTTCTTAGTATTTGTAACTTAATTGCTCTAGGTCTTCCAACTCGTCGGTGGAAGGACCATTTTCGAGATTTCAACGCCTAATCTTTGTTACCGTAACTATTTCACTAGTCATTATATAAGCTTTGGGTGGCCCTGAAAGTTCGTGCTGATTTTGAGTTCATCTTTCGACTCATTTCAAAAAGTGATTGAGTCTGGAAAATAGGATTTAAGTGTACCTCAATTTAAAGCACAGTTCAAGCTATCTTTTCGTGAAAGAAAGTTTGAGATTCTATAACTTGTATTAATTCTGTAACCCTTTGAAAGGGAAGATGAAAAAAAATTCATTTTCGGCATATGATGCCTTTCTATCATATTTCCAGAAAGAAAAAAAAATGCCTGCGGTGATGATTCTTTATCCGTAAGAAGTGTATGTGAATGCTTTGGGGGGTTCCGAGCTGGAGATTGTGCCATATTGAAAAAGAGTGATCAGGCACACCATCCTCTACAGATGATGACCAAATGAAGTCATTAATTGAGAATAACTCACATTGCACAAGCCGAAAATTGGCAGAAAGCCTCAACCTATCAAAATTCACCGTTCATGAGCACCTGGTAAAGCTTGGGTTGGTAAATTTCTGCGATGTTTGGGTACCACATGACTTGTGGGGTAAGAACCTTTTGGATTGCATTTCCATCTGTGCCTTACTTAATAAACGGGATGAAAATGCGCCATTTTAAAAGAAATTGTGACAGAAAATGAGAAATGCATTGTTAACGGAAATGATTTTGAGAAAACGAGTAAGTGACATGAGCCTCCCTTAGCCACTCTAAAAACGGGTCTTAAACCTAAGAAAGTTTTGCTTTGTGTCTGGTGGGATTGGAAAAGTATTCTGTATTATGAACCTAAGTAACCAGAAAATTAGTTCTAAAAAATGATGCTCACAACTGCAGTTATAGTATCAGTCCTAGCTCTGCTGCAGGGACAGTGTAGACATGGCCCACAATATTTATAGCTGGGGTGTCAGTCCCAGCCCTGCTACAGTGACAGTGTAGACATAGTCCACAATATTTATAGCTGGGGTGTCAGTCCCAGCCCTGCCACAGGGACAGTGTGGGCATTGCCCACAATATTTATAGCTGGGTTGTCAACCCCCGCCCTGCTGAAGAGACAGTGTAGACATAGCCCACAATATTTATAGCTGGGGTGTCAGTCCCAGCCCTGCTGCACGGACAGTGTAGACATAACCCACAATAATTATAGCTGTGGTGTCAGTCCCAGCCCTGCTGCAGGGACAGTGTAGTCACAGCTCTCAATGTCTACAGCTGTGGGCTCAGCTTACGCCCTGAAGCGTGAGGGCGACGGCCGTTGCGTTGTCTGCTACTTCGGCGATGGCACCAGCAGCGAGGGAGACGCTCACGCCGCCTTCAACTTCGCTGCCACGCTCGAGTGTCCCGTGCTCTTTTTCTGGTGGGTGTTGCTCCCGGTTGTGGTGGTTGTTGCTGCTTGTGGTGGTGGGTGTTGCTGCTTGTGGTGGTGGGTGCTGCTGCTTGTGGTGATGGGTGCTGCTGCTTGTGGTGATGGGTGCTGCTGGTTGTGATGATGGGTGGGTGTTGATGTTGCTACTTTTGATGGTGTTGGGTGCTGCTGTTTGTTGTGGTATTTTGCTTCTGTGGTGGTGGAGTTTGCTGTTTGTGCTGGTGGGTGTTATATTCTGTTTTTTGACTTGTTATCTTCTTGCTGGGCTTGGTTCATTTTGCCTGTCAATCGACGCATATATGAACAATTTTTGAGTGTTTTTCTGCAAATTGCTGAGAGGTGAACGCCATCACGAGCTATTTTGTTACTTCTGTTGCTCCAATTCCTACATTTTTCTGCAGACCAAAACATGAGATTTTGAGACCAAATTTTGCAGTTGCTCTGGGTGCCAGAGTAGGCACACTCGGGAATCTTGGGTTCATGCCGAGAGAGGTCAGGGAAGGACCAGTAAGCTCCTTCGAAATTTTTTTCAAATCGAGTGTTTTGCGAGTTTGCTGGTCGGATTTAATAATTGCAAGTTGAGTGATAAGGAATAAATTTTTCCTTGTCCTACAAAATATTGAGTGCTTTCCATTTCATTCACGAACGAAAACCACGTTCTCTGCTCTCGATTTCTTGTGTGAACGCTTTGTCAAGTCAAAATGTATTCACTCTTTGTAATTCAACAATTCCGAAAGAAAAAACCCGCGCATTCTCACTAATTGCCAGATAACGCCACCTACTTGCTGCTTGCTTCTGTGTGGGTTACTCTACTACACTTTACACGAGGTTAGTCAGGTCTCATTCCGTCTTTTCGTTTCTGAAGTATTGAATTACAAACAGTTATGACATATTTGTAGACTTTCGGTAAGATGTAGTGCATTGTACTGGGTGTCTAACAATAATGAAGTTTAGATTTAAGTTAATTCGCTTGAAGATAATCATGTCGATTTTTGCTCGCGAAGTCTCGTTGAATGCGTATCTCAGTGAGTACGTTGTATTCATCGCACCTTTCTTCAGTTACTGCGGCGTAATATTAGGTGAATTCTTCGTATTGTAAAGTGAGGTATTCATTTTGTGAGACAACCTGGATAATGCACTGCAACTAACACATATAGAAGGATCCCAAAATGAACCAATTGTCTGCTTAAATTACTGTGCGTTACCCAAGTAGCATAACAATATCGAAGTGACGCCCCACAGCCGCAACAACGGGTACGCCATATCTACCCCAACCCACGAGCAGTACCGTGGCGACGGCGTCGCTGCCAGAGGCCCGTCTTACGGCATCGCCACCGTCAGAGTAGACGGCAACGACGTCCTCGCTGTCTACAACGTCACGCGCGCTGCCCGTCAGATCGCCGTCTCGGAGAACAGGCCTGTCCTCATCGAGGCCATGACCTACAGGTGACAGAAGCGTCGAGGCACTTATCGTCGTAACATCCCATTCTTCATGGGGTTATTGCAATAGTGAGAATAGGTATGGTGCTCACCGTGCCCGGTCTGTGTGAGGTAGCGAGTCCAGCGAAACCAGTGGTAGTTTTCTACACGCGCAGCACTTAGACTCTATGCCCTGTGGCATGGAGTCACGTGCAGGAGATGGAGATTGGTAAAATTCTCTTCTTCAACGATATATTTTGTAACTTATTTCCTGCTCTAGTAAATTTGACCAGTATGTATGTAAATGTGCTGTTCTTGAGATGATAACCATTTGTAGTATTTATATGTTATAGATGTGCGATCCTTAAAATGATTAACATGCTATTGTTTGGATAATAAAGGTACTATGTTCAAGATAATAAACGTGCTGTCTTCAAGGTGATAGATATGCTATCCTAAAAATAACTAATATGCTATCCTTTAGAGTTTAGAATATATGTCCTATCCTTCAGATTCTAAAACATAGTACGTATATTACTGAACGTTAACACGTTTTGTTATCTAAAGTTCTGTTAATGAAACGTGCTATACTTTAAACAATTAATACTCTGTTCTTAATCGGGGCTCAGCAGAACCCTAAGGGTTCCGCAAAAACGAGTGAGAACAGGTCATGCAAATTTTGAAGTTTTATTTAATTTCATGTGCGTAATATTACTAAACCCGCACATATTATTGGTCATTTTAAAATAAGCATCTTCATGTCTAACCAGCAAAATAGTGAACAACCCTACGTCGATGTTCGAGTAACTAATAAAAATAGTGGTAAGAGCATAGGGGGGACATTTATTTTTGGTGTATAAATAAAATTGTATGTAAATGACATTTATAGCGAGGCGGTGGAAATAAACCAGGAGTCTGATCCCAGAAATTTATTTAACATTACATGAGGAACGAAACGAAGTTAACAGAACAAGTTCGAAGGAGAGATCGTTACACCCAACCTCTATACAGAGTACGTACCGCGCAACTCCCGGTTTGGCAACTACCTGCCCGGTCGTCAGGCGCATGCATACACGTATGCACTTACGCAATTAGCCCTTCATGCTACACATTTCAATAAGAAAGTTAGGTATAAATATTATGGGATATTTTGCCGCGATTTACCGTATGTCTTTTCAACATTGCCAGTTAAGGATAAATCAGTCATAACTGATGCAGCGATTATCTGTTTTCGTTCTGTTTACATATATATATATCATAGGTGCAGGATGTTGGTTACATATGGTTATTTTTCACGTTTGTGTTTAGAATTTTTGTGTTTATGAAAACTATATGATGAAGTATATTAACGAACAGTAGACATTTTATTTAGGATTACCGAAAAATTTGGCAAAGAAATGTAAATTTTTCATTGAACCAGTTATTCAAAATTCAAAAATATGTACAGTAATGTTTACCACGTGAACTACGATGGAAATAAAATGAAAAAGCCATGGTACATAATTTAACTTTGTGCAAGGGTTTTTTGAGGCATCTTATTTATCTAAAGGGTTACGCAATTGTTAATTGGTTGAGAAAAAATACTGCTCGGGTTAGTAAACGAGCTATCCTTCAGATAGTGAGACGTGTTCTTCTCCAGGTGACATATGTATTGTTCTTTATATAATAAAACGAATTGTCCAATAGATGACAAACGTATTTTTTTATAAATAAACAAATTATTCAATAGATGACAAACGTATTAATCATTGTATAATAAAACGAATTGTCCAAAAGACGACAAACGTATTATTCTTTTCATAATAAAACAAACTATCCAATAGATGATAAACGTTTTATTCTTTGTATAATAAAACGAATTGTCCAGTAGATGACAAACGTATTATTCTTTGTATAATAAAACGAATTGTCCAATAGATGACAAGCGTAATAATCTTTGTATAATAAAACGAATTATCCAATAGATGACAAACGTATTAATCTTTTTATAATAAAACGAATTGTCCAATAGATGACAACGTGTGTATTGACAGGATCGGTCATCACTCGACTTCAGACGACAGCTCTGCGTACCGTAGCGTTGACGAAGTGAGACACTGGGACAGCACCCAGCACCCCATAGCGCGCCTCAGGACGTACATGACGGACCGCGGCTACTGGGACGACCAGAGGGACAAGCAATGGAAGGAGGCGTGCCATAAGAAGGTGAGCAGCGCTGCTCTGGCGCACTTTAGGTTACTTCAGCTATATAGTGGGTCAAATAAGTATTCGTAACGTCATGAAAAAAATAACTATCAAAGGTTTTGGAACATTTATGTTCCCTATCATGATGTAAAA
>VOMN01087825.1:0-13862 GCA_014899125.1 Orchestia grillus
ATTCTAAAAATGTACATAGATGAACGAACTTTCCGACATGATAACGACCTCGAACGCAAGGCAAAATTTACATCCAAATTGTTTATGAGGGACAAAATCAGCGCTCTCAACCTCACGGTCGAGCCAATTTCTGAGCTTTAATGCTATCGAACACCTTTGAGGAACGCCGGAGAAGATAAGCTGTCGAAGTCCGATGGCTCTGGAAGAACTGATCTCCGTATACCACCCCATGGTATGGCCTCCTATTCTTGCATAGTGCGAAGTGCTTCTCGTTCTTTCTAGTAGAATTCATTTATTGAATAACAGTACATGCAAATTTCCCTAAAATAACTTGAATGTTTCCCAACCCCAGTTAGAAGTTCAAGAACTGCTGAACAAATTAAAACATATACTAAAAAATACAACTTACGATGCAAACAATTCAGTTGAACTAACGTTCAACTTACTCGAAATAATCATTATCCTCTTCCTAAATTTGTTCAGGTTATAAAATTTGCGCCTGATAAATAAATGTCCTTGAGTGCATTTACCCAATGACGCTTTCGTGAAAAGAAAGGAAAATCGTTTCCTCTGAAATCAGTCACATACAGAGCATGTTACATCGAGGCTTTAATTGGTAAGATTACAGCCGTAGAATTAAAACGTGTAAGTCGAGATAAAACTTCTCATTTTGATCAGTAGACTACAACCTTAAAATTATGGGTGAAAGTCAGGTTGAAACTTCGAATTTTGTTTCATAATTCCATGCTAAGCACGAAAATTGAAATATTAACCTTGAAAACAAACGAGTAATAATCAAACAATTCTTATGCACCGCTGAAAAATGCAAATGGCGGTCGATCATGGCGACGGCGAGGTAAGCTCTGTGGCGATATAACATCCTGTGGACAACGATAAGATAAGCCAGCGCTCTGAACGCGAACAGTGTGTCTTCTTTAGTGGAGCTGTTTGCACAGTGACTGCAGTTTGTGCTGATGAACCGAATATGATTCATAAGAAAAGTGTGATTAAGAATTCAATGACATGATCAGATAATTGTTCCTTCAACTTGGGAGAGTTATAGAAAAGCTTATGTTCAAAAAATAGAAAAGAAACTGGTTTCTCATGGTGAATGGATGTGATTCTTGAAGATTGTTTTTCTGAATTTTTTTTCGTTAATTGAGTGTTGATAAGGAAATATTGAAGCCCAAAATATCTGCATCATATAGATCATGTCTCACTTTAGTGGACCACCTCCACCACCTCCTCCTCCACCTCCATCGCAGTTTGAGAGAGGTGGACGACGTCCCCTACCGCCTATGTCTCAAAGAAGCGGAACTATCCCACCTCCTTCACCTCCATCTCCTCCTCTTCCATACATGGGTGATGAATTTTTCCCACCACCTCTCCCAGACGAACAAATGCATGAGAGAATTTCACTTCCACCTCCTCCAGACTACCCATGCATGATGGAAGGCAACGGTGTTAACCCCAGAAGTTCTTCGGCCTTTCCTCCGCCGCCTCCAGAGGTGATTTCCATCGGCAGCAGGGACTCGCGCGATTACGATTACGCTCGGCTAGATCACTTTCAGGCGAGAAGAAAGGTTTCTTACCAAGAAGATTATTACTTTACGATGCCGAGTTCAAGCAGTAAAAAATCGCCAAGCTCCGATTTCCCTTCTCCACCAACTGATTTTCCTAGAGAATCGTTCCACCAGTCTCATTTAGAAGTTTCACCAGTGTCCCCACAAAGTCAAAGAAGCCCTGGATTTCATCACGCCTCAGACAGACATCCCGCAGAATCCTTCACAAATGGATCTACTAACAGTCGAGGTACGCGGAGGACTGTGGCTAAGTTGGATGCGATCACAAGTTTATTACACGATCTAAATCAACCTAGATATTTCCGGAAAGACCACAATAGTACATTAAAAAGTGTTTTTTATAACTGACAATAGACGTGGTCTTTAAATCACTTTTAGGGTGAAGGATCTTGATATCATGAGAGACATTTGTGTAATCTCTGAAATACTGAATGAAATTTTCGTACATTTTAAAGGTCACATTAAGGGCCTGATTAGAGTATAAACAAAGCATAATATAACAACAGGAGCAACCAAAATTAAAATTCTGACTGAAAACACTACCAGTTATCACTAAGCACTCTACACCGATTTTAACGGGGACTTAAGATGATTTAATACTCCCGTTATTTAATCTGTAGATATCCGGAAAAATAACCGATAAATATAACACAGTCGTCTTCAAATACAGAGCTAGATTGGTTCCAGCAAACTAACAGCTCGATCTTCTTTTTACTTCTTTTAACACACTGTATTTGCTTCTTACCCTAATATTTTCCGCACTATTTGCTGCTGGCTCTAATTGACACCACTCGATATAGAGGACACTTTAATGCCGTTGTTTGCTAGATTCGATCTAGCTCTTTGTGCGGAGGACGGCTTTAGGTTGGTAGTTTGTTGGAGCCGATTTAGCACTCTGTTCAGGGGACAACTATAGAGCTGTAGTTTGCTGAAACCAATCTAGCGCTCTGTGCGGGGAAGAACTTTATTGTGGGCACTACCAATGGCTTACTAAATTATGATTTGTCTGCAGACAGTGCATCTTCGAGGCGTCTCTCAGTCGCCACCATGAGGAAGATTTCGGGACCCACGTCGTTCTCGCGGAGGCAGAGCAGCCAGGCTTTGTCGAGAAGGATCTCCTCGCAGTCGGACATCTACCACGAAGTTTACGGGGGTTTGCCGATCACGTCTCAATCAGAGCCAAGGCTGTCCAGAAGGCGAGTTTGGGGCCATCACGAACTTAGATTCAGAGCTAGAAATGCAAGTCGACAATAAGCATGGAACACTTCGAGATGACGTTCAAAATTTGTCCAATGTATTTCTGTAAAAACAGCTCACGATATGCCGCTTTAAAAACACCTGTAGCACCNTAGATCATTTATTTTATTCTGTGTAGCCATTTGTTTGAAACTGATGGAATTAGATAGGAGAAAATTCAGGGGTCCAGATTTTCGGGCGTGTACACCTAATCAGCGAGACTACGTCAGAGAAGGCGGGCCGTATCAGTAATACAGAAAATTACCTTATCTTACAAGAGATTTACCGTCAATTTTGACATCATGGAGACGCTCGTACATAAAAACCTAAATTTCAAAATTCGAATGTGAAAACAATCAACACGTTGGAAGATAATTCTGTTTAATTTTTTATTGACAGAATTGGAGAGCAAATAAATTTACATACTTAAAACTCTTGAATTTTGAGTCTCATGACAGATGCCATATCCCTTGAGTCATGATATAAAGAAATTAGGAAACTTTATTTTCTTGTTTTCTAGCGATATCTTCTGAATTTTTCTACAAAGCTCTTGCGTTCACAACCAAGACTCATTCAAATAATTTTTACGAGTGATCGATTTGCGAGTTTGGATTTCAGTGGCCTGTAAAAAGCGACTAAACTTCAGTCATAAATACAGGGGACATTACTCGGAAATCGAAACCTGTACCTTTATAGGTGACTCAGATGGAGGGCCTGCAAGCGTTGACCGAGTTTGATCTTTCGCTATCCCTGACTGCAAATATCACACTGCGCCTGCGTAGTGCCTCCTGTTCACTGAGATTAATTAAGAAAGTGTTTCCTTTTCAGGTAAAATACAACGTCTTTATGTTACTCAAAATATATGCCATGAATTTTCTCGATGTCCAATTTTACGGTGTTGACGATTTAACATCTCATATATCTTTAGAAGGTAGAATAAATGCCATAAGCACATCACGCATTCAGGAAATATTTCATGGAGTTGCTACTATATATACAGTTGTATTAATGTGCTAACGCGTTTTATCGGAGAAAAATGTAGTATAGGAGAATTGTAACATCCACACACACGAAGAGTCGTGTGTCTATGTAACTAGCAGTACTTATGTCAGAAATGATGCTGACGTGACCATAACATCTCTGATGCACTGAGAACGAGCTTACGCAATCGAATGATGATTCTTATTTGGTCATGCTTTCCGGTCGTGCGTGGGTAACATCCTTCTATAATACTCGTACAATGTGACTTTCTTCAACGACGCACCACCACAATCTTGTCTAGTCTCTCGCCGATAGAGCGGTCGCTGTCTCGCCGTAGGCCATCTTTTCTGGTTGAAGCATATTACTGCTGCTTTATAATACGCGTACTTGATCATTTGTATACTGCACAGCCTCTTGTGGATCTTTGAGTCATCACTTTTTTGTTGCGTTCCGGGAATGATAGACTGACACTTTGCTTATAATTGAGTTAAGAAATGATAGAATCTACCTTTCAAAATCAATTGTGCTAAAGATAAAGGAGAAAATTTCCTGCTTGTGAATAGTGAGGATCTCTCACACATATGGAAGCTTTTCAAACTGAAAACCCAGTGTTTACATCTGGCTACTTCCACACAACACTGGAATCGTACGTAAGATAGTCCGGAAATTAAAACGATAAAGTATTACTCAAATTTGTGTTTTGCTTGCTTATATTCCAGGTTATTTTTATTTTTATTTTTACAATTGCATTCACACGTTGATTTATTAGAAAAATAACTGCTCTTCATCATATATAACAGTCATTATCAGAGTGAATATAAGAAAAATAAAATAAATCTAACACCCCCGTTTGTCATAACATAGGATTGGGACGAAAATATGTGAATTGAAAATATTTCTAGCATTTCGCCCTAAAGTATATTTTTTCAACATTTATCATTTCTTTCGAAGTAGCAAAAAACAAGGTTGCACATTTTGTTGCATCAAAGTAGCAAAGTAGTAAAACAGTAGCACAACTGTTTGGCTCAGACTTCAAGTGTACCTAATTTACAGCTTTTAAGAATTAGTAGTTATAAAACATTATATATATNAGATAAAGCCATTTCATTTTCATTCATTGAGATACTTCTTACAGTCACGTTACGAATCCGAGTACTATAACTAACGCCACCCTATGTAATAAACCACTATGTAGCAATATAAAACGGTTCTTTATATTATTTCCTATGAAGTTATAGGGTTTGAATAATTGTCATAATTTTACTCGACTTAGTACAAACAGAGGGGCGGTTGCATGCGCAATGTATTCAACATGCGTGCCTGAATTCCATGTACACATACCATTGCACTGTGCAGAGAATCCGAGTCCGGCGTCGCCTCGCACGTAGCTGTGGGCAGCGACCACTCCCCAGGCAACACCAAGACCCGAAGAAGCAGCAAAGACACACTGCAATTTGAGCGCAAAAGTAGCAGGTCACCACAGGGTAACGCCAGCCTTTACGGCACCATCTCTCGCAGTAACAGAAGACCCTCTGGCCCTGACTCGTCCTCCATTGAAAAATACGGAACCATTAGAAAGCAAAAAAACGTCAATCGTCCGAAACTGCAGGAGATGAAAGTCGAAGAAGAAGACTTTTATTATGAGACTTTGTGAGTATCAAACTATTAATAGCATTGAAATGATTGCAATTAGGCTCTTACATTCCCCATTTCCTCGTGACATATGACGACGAATTTTATTAGGTCTTATGAGGGACAGTGATGTGGAACGTATGAGTAGTACATAGGTACATATAAATAAAATAAAATATAGATTAGAGAATTTAACTATTTTACATGGGAAGTGCCGTGTAAAACATGTTAATTATCATAACTTGATATTATTAGGTATTACAGTAATCCTAATTTTTGCACATATGGAAAATAACGTTTGTCATTTATATAGTGATAGAAGTGAGTGATTTTTCGACCATTTAAAGTGGCATACTTATACACTAGCACGAAACGCCTACATAAATGCATGTTACTAATCAATTATTTTAACTGTGAGAAGTGATTAGGCTGAAGTTTGCAGGTTTAAGAATGTGCACAACAAATTCTCAAATCCAGGTATTGGTTTCATACAGGATTTTAACACAATTTTTTCGATAGTTGTATGTGTACTGTACAGTATGCTCTTTAGTAGAGTGCACTAGTAAGAACAATCCACTCTTGACTGGAGTATATTCTTGAGTACAGCACATTTTTGAGTACAGTGCACACTTAGCAAGATGTATCCCTATACCCATCCCTCTACTGAAGGTTAGTATTGCGCTAATGGAACTGTAGTTTGATGGTTCTTGCATGTCGGTATGGATTAACATAGTTCATTTACGTACAATACACTGCATTTTTGATAGATCTTTTTTAACTTCTTGTCTGAATTTTACAGCAGCCGACCTTCCCAACCAGCCGTTCCGTACCTCGAGCTGGACCTCCGAGGCAGAGTTCGCGAAGTCAGAATGGTAGAAAGCGGAGATCCAGTAGGCTTCCGGTGAGTTGTACTGAAGTTCAGCAGAAATTGAATCATTACGTTAATTTCCAGTTGGATGCATCTTGTAAAATTCATCGCTTAAGGTAGTAATTAGCTTCTTTTTCATAAAAAGTGATTACCGCATGCATGGAATAGAGTATGCCTTTTTGAACAACAGGAAAGTCCATGTATAGCCCGTAAAAGGTAAGTTCAAGAGGTAAAAAAAGCGTGTAGATAATTTCCCAACTATTTTTATTGGGGTGCTCGTTATCTATTTAGCATTTTCATTGCAGCAGTTATCTCTATTTTAATTGTTAATAATAATTTTCTTCTACATTTTCGATATAAATAGTCTGAACTTTAAACTGAATTAAACTTGAAATGAACTTGAATTTGAAATGAAGGCCTACATCAGTCATCTGACGGTTCCTTCATTGCGACGCATGAAGTTCTAAAGAGCTCCATGGCACGCTGGTTAGCGTGATAGCCTCGCAGCTGGGAACTTAGGGTTCGACTCCCGGCTCAGACAGTGATTTTCACGTAACTACGTAGTACTTCCATTGAAAAAAGAAGCTTAAACCACACATTCCTCTCATTCCTCAGGCGTCAGTTGTTGTAAAACATTGAAAATCCAACAGAAAAACGTGTTGAAATTAATAAAGGTACTTGAATTTGACCTTGTACTTGATATCAGGGCCGACATTTGTCGGGGCCTTTATAACGGCCACCTAACTCCCTCAAACATTCTACATCGTGCAAGCAAGCCGGATCCTCTTGCCCCATTGGCTATGAGCCAGCTTCTTAAAAAAAAATTCTCAGAATATAGTTACTTCGCTTCATATGTAAATTTTCAATCAAGAAAGGGTGTCATTCGGTGATACAGTTGATCAAAAAAAGGATGCTCTTATGTCTGGGAGTTCAACACAACTTACGAAAGTCTGCCAAACATTTCCTATCTTTGCTTCTTATTCTATGCTCTCACCAAGATATTTTTTATTTCATCAACAACTATCAAATTGCACTCATCATCCAGTCCTACAAGGTAACTCACATCCCAATCACTTTCAGCATTTGGACACCCCTCTGAACTTCTCCATTCTGCTTATAAAAAATACCTTTATTAATGCAAACACACTTCACCGTTGGGTTTTCAATGCATTGTAACCACTGACGCAAGAGGGATGTGAGACTTATGCGTTTTTTCTAAGGGAAGCACTTTGTAGTTACGAGTAAGTTAGTGCTTGAGCCGGGAGTGGAGCCCTGACATTCATAAACTACAGTCATTAAAATTCCTCTTTCACATTTATACCTACTACACTCAAGACAAAATTCTCAATCGTTTCTTCGACTCAACGATTATACTGCATACACATCCTAGTTTTCCATTCATTCTACTTTCATGTGCTCTGGTCACTCATGAAGTTTTACAAAAAACTCCCAACAGCAGTTACTCTCACAAGTTCCACCATTGAATACCTCCCTGGCACCTTCTTTTAAGCTTGCCAGACTCGACATGCTTTTCCGTTCATGATATTTTTCTACTTGTCCATTTCATACTCTGTTCTTTTCCATTCAGTGTATTTCTTCCATTTTTCTATACAACAACAGTAATCGGTGACGTCATTGTCAGGAGCTTTCTCATCCTTCCGTTAACGCTCCGTGTCCTAGGAAGGGCGTTGTTAGCGTCCGGATCTTTGTTTAATAAGAGTTGTATCTGTCATAATATTACACCCTGTTATCAAGAATGGTGATACCCATGTATCGTTTACTTCTAAAATAATATGTTTACGTAATATTGTAAGTTAGTTGCGAGTATTTTCAATTGTTGGGTCATACGCCGAAAGGTTTAACCGTCGTTCCATTTGGTAAGCATTTATTGAACTAATTGATTCCGCGTCTCAAATGTGTTTAATATTTTTAATGTTTCGACCAGATACTTAATAGAGAAGTCATTGTATAGTACACAGTGACATCCTCCATTCATCATGTACATTAGTACTTATATTCTAAGATTTTTTATTTTTTTTATTTACAAATCTTGCGCTAGTAGATTGTATATGTAAATTTTGTTTTTTTTTCTTGCAAAGAAGAATAAAATGTTCAGTGCAGCACATAATTACCTGTAGATTTTTAACCTTACTGAAGTTTTGTTAGGCACTAATTTCAACTAATTGTATAAATTTATTTACACATAATTTTTACATTAGCAACCTTCAAGGTAGAAACATATTGGATGTAACTTTGCTACCATGCTTTTACCTTCATATTAGTGATCTAAACATGGAATCTAGCATGAATTTTTAAGCTTTCAGATGTTAATAGTTTTATGGCAACTTTAACCTGCTATGATTATATTACTTAAATAATCATAAATTATCAAATGAAATTATTAATTAAAAGAATTTATTTAGCCTCTTCTAACCTAACATAACCTTTTCAAATATAACTTAATCTTGCCTAACCTAATTAACCTCTGTCAATATCCTTTTTAAAATATAAAAAGGTCAAGGTTTATCAGATTTCCTGTTTTGGGATTATATGCTTTTAAAAATAAATAGTCTGTATAGCTTCCAAGATTTTAATTTTCAATAGTTGCAATGATCTATCAATTAAAATTTTTACACAATTTGATGAACAAAACACTGGCTGTACAAGATTACTAATCAGTTGCCTTTAGTAGATCAAACTTGATTCTGAAAGTTGTTTGTTTTGTAAGAATAGCATAATTTCTATAGGTTAATTTTTACTTCAGCCCCTCAATGCAGAAATTTTAGCAACACCTTTCCATTTTTTAGATTCAAAAATGGTTGTGAACAAAGATTAATTACATTAATCAAGGTTAAGTTTGGTCAAGTTAAGACAGTTTGTCAGGTTGGATAGGTCTGAGTACAAGTATATTAGTAAAATTGTGATAGGTATAACTTGTTATTCAATCATCATTATCTCAAAATAGGTCAATTTACACTGGGTTTCATGTTCAAATTCATAACATATGGTTAAAAATACATTAGAAAAATTGCATGCAATATGTTTGTGTGATGGGATCCTAATATGAATATTAACCATAATATATTGAGACTTGAATGGCATAGTTAATTTATTAGACTTCAATTTTATATTGAACAGTTTAAATGGCCTAGTATAGGCAATAGAAAAGTAGTTTAGATCTAGTAAATAAGTGATTAATTTAAAATGTGTATTAATTTCAGTTTGGATAAATTCATTGTTAAAGCCAGTTTGGCTAGTTTTAATATTAGTATGTCCTACTTTGCTAGATCAAGCTTAGCTAGATTTAGTATCCTAAATCTAGTCTGAGGTAAATTAGATAATTCAACAAGGTGTATAGTAATTTAAGTTTATTTCTAGAGCAATAGGAAATCCCAATAGTAAAAATAAGTTAATTTATGAGTACATCAAGTTAGCTTTAGAAGTCAGAAGTTGCTACCTCAAGTCAGGCACACATTGTGTGTGTGCCCATCAAGTTCAGCATAATTTAAAATAAATTTACACGAAGATTTGTCAATGTAAAATATAGGCTTAGTTAAATGTAAATTAAGCCAATTATAACTCTCGCTACAACAAGACAACATATTTCCTGCAACACAATGCCATTTTTTCAGAGGTAAAATGGCCCATGAGTAGGTTACACTGCAGGATATTTATTAAAGTAGAACTGAGTTAAGTTAGGAGTCAAATAAGTTATACTTGAGTTTAATTTATCTATAAAAAGTAAGGTAAGTGCAATTTATCTTATGTATGTACATAAATTAGACTTAACAGATTGTTACTCTTTACAAGTAATACCAGACTTACAAGTCTATGAATTCTTCTCTACTTTTACTAAAAAGCAAGTAAACTAATTTTTTTCTATTTTAAAGGTTATGATAGTTGTATTAGAATATTGCACAGCATGAATAATGCATACAATACAAATTGCACTCATATGTAAGGTAAGTTGAAAATTTGGAGGCAGAATAATAATTAGTTATATATCTAAATTTATAGCCTTAGCACAGAAATATGTAGCATATGACTTTTCAAATACAATTTTCTTTGTTCATTACAAATCTAAATATAAAACAAACTACAAATTATTGCACATTAGGGTATTGATAACTTTACTGCAAGCTTCTCTTAATTACAATGTGAATCATGTGAATCAAATTATATAAGCCAACCAAATCTAGCCTATTCTAATATAGCCTATTAACCTTTGTCAATTACCATTTTGCACAACAAAATATGCCAAGTGTTGTCAGAATTTTTGTGTAGGAAGTATTGATATCAGCATTAATTAATCTGTTTGTTTCCAAGCTCTACTTAGCTAAGCTTTGAGGAGTTAAACATACATTTGTGTTATACCTTATGTAGCCCACCATAACCAAGAAAAACTGAAATAAATAAATTAAGTTGGGCTTCATTTAATCTAACTTGATTTAACACTGCTTTATTGTAGAAACTATTTACCAAATGTTATAGAAGAAAGTAAAAATAGAAAGTAGGAAAAGTATGGGCTGTTCTTTATTTTTTTCAAATTCTTAGCTTCAGAATATTTAGTTAGACACAACTTTTGCTCTAATGTATAGTGCTTTTGATATCAGTATTAACCAGATCTTGCACACTATTCATTTTTTTATAGTTATATATTATGCTAATGCAATATTGAATTCAAATAAGTATTTGAGTTATTGATCTTCATTAATACAGCCAAAGTGTTTGTGACCTTGATAAGGATTTTTAAAATTTATTTTCTTACCTGATTTTGTATACTTTTGCATTTTTTATTATAGTTGAAAGCTATTTCAAGCCACAGAATGCCACTTACATTTCACGCATGTACACTTCTTACAAATTGTGACTATTTTGAGGCAATAAAGTGGAAATTTCCTTTCAAAAACATGGCATAGCATGAGAAAAGAGCAGTGTAAAATAGTATTCAATTGGGATAGAAGGTTTAAGCATTGTGAGTACACAATAATAGGTTGAAATCTCCAACTGAAAAATAGTTTCTTGAGTCCTTATTGATTTCTAGGCCATAGAAATTTGTAGCTAGTATCATTAAAGTAAATGAAGGTATTAAATTTAGGTTATATGAAGTATAGATCTAGATAGTTTTGTGTGTCACTAGTATTTTTATTCTGTACCAAAAACCAAAAGGCATCTGTTCAATTTGTATTATAAAACTATTAAAATGAGTCACTAATTGAAAGAAATCCAGTATAATTTTGAATTGAATTAATTTCATCTCTTTCCTCTAATTCAATACAACCTTTAATTCAGTTTGATTAAATTCTATCCAATATTCAAAATTTCAAATGTACCCAGTTTTTCTTGATAGTAATAAACATCACAAAAATATATAAAAAATATGTACCTGCTAACAGGTATTAAAAAGCTTCAACTTTGTTTTTAATTTGTTCTTATTATCTATTTTCTTATCATTTTTGTTCTTGTTATCTATTGTCTTATTTTTGTTTCCAATCACATTGTACATTTAAAATGTAATAAGAATTTGTAGTTTTTGTCATGTGGTGGTGCTGATTCCTACCAAAGTGCTAATTCTTACCAAGGTTAAATAATTGGTATATCAAGCTAATTAGATGTAAATGTAGGGATTTGGGTATGTAATTGTCCAAAATATCCACTAATGCTTGGGTTTTGTGCAGATTTGTGAACATGGCTGGGGAGAGAGTGTCACTCAACGATGCTCTCAGCAATGTTGACGTGCTGGACGACCTGCCCCTGTCAGACCAGCAGCCTATGGTTGAGGCTCAGTCTTGCTCTGTTGTTTACACTGCAAACTTTGACACTAATTTCGAGGACAGAAATGCTTATGTTACTGGCATTGCCAAGTACATGGAGGAGGCCGCTACCCATGCAGAATTGGTAATTCTTCTTGATAAATGTTGTTCTATTTCAAGCACATTTACTCTGGATAAGCGATTGTTATTGATATTGACACTATTTCTTGTATAAATTCTTGCTGACTGTTGTAGAGCTAGTGTGCTAGATATATTTAATTGTAGTATGGTCCATTGAAACTTTAATGAGAACAGTATGTTGCCCTATGTAGTTTTTTTGGCCTGGGGTTCTAGAACAAGGTCTCCCACTGTTTGGGAATTGTATGCTCTAATAGTGGATAAAAGATCAAAAAAAGTTCAAGTATAGCAATAGTGCTTACTGATGATAATATTGTTTGCTGGCTGCCCAGTGTCACATAGATATCAGTACACAATTTAAAACGAGCATGTATTGACTCTAGCATTTTCATGTAATTGAAAATTTAATTATATTGCTTATTAAATTGCCAGTTGTAGGTGAAGTCATGGCTGGACCCTGATACAAAGTCACTGTTTTAAAATGTGGAGCTTTCTTTTTAAAATGCTGTTTGAAGTTTGTATTTTCTTTGTTTCATTGTTCATTTAAAGTCTGATCTAGATACAAATATGGTCCTTTCTGCTGTATCGGTACAGAAGTAAGAGTAATTTTCAGTTACTCCGGTAAAGTCACCTACTTGCATGGGGAAGAAGATGAATTTGCAGTTTGGTGTAAAACAAAATTTATTGCAATCACTATCTAGTACATGCACAGCTCTAAATTCGATCTGCATGTCTATGTATGTGCTAAAATAATTGCTTATTTGTTTGCTAGCTGTAGCACTTACATTTTGCATTTTTTTCTAGTGTATATTTATATCTACTCTTTATTTATAGCCAGTGTACATTTAAGTGTATATATGTGTCCAGTGTACATTTATAATTTTATATTCAATGTGCATCTAAGCATACATTTATATTAAGTGTATGTTTATTTCTAGTGTACGCGAAATCCGTGGTCATTCCAGTATACTTTATGTATATCCAGTGTACATTCATTTCCCGCTTATAGAACAAGCTGCTGGACGAGGGCGAGCAGCATGCCGTGATGCTGTACACCTGGCGGTGCTGCAGCCGCGCCATCCCGCAGCCCAAGAGCAACGAGCAGCCCAACAGGGTCGAGATCTATGAGAAGACGGTCAAGGTGCTCTCTGAAGAAGTCAAGAAGCTTACCAAGTTCATGAAGTTCCAGGTAGGGTCGGCTGGTCTGTCCTTCTCTTCTTTTGTCGTTATAATTTTGTGTGCTGTATATACATTAGCATGTTTCCCTGAGTTGTTGCTGCAACATTAATGATTATTTGAAGCATTTAGGTATAGGTTGCAAGTAATGGGATGCTCTATATCCTTGCTGCCTCTGCTCAGCTCCTCTTTCCCAGTCTCTGTTGTACTTCAGCTCTTTTCATGAATCCGTCATCAAAAGTTTTTCTTTTACATACTTACTTTGTAGATTTTTCTACATACTAACACGTTTACCCTCACGGCGCATAAGGTAGCCTTAAGCAACACGAAAAAAACTTACCTGCACGAGTATAAACTTGACAGATCAAACAGTTCCTTAAAATAGCGATTTTAATATCATCAAAAGAATCCCAGTAAAAAAGTACCAAAAGCAAAACAAGAGCATTTCCACCGGGAACTGACGATGGCAAAAAATAATTCAAAAAGAACCTGGGA
>VOMN01087829.1:0-12668 GCA_014899125.1 Orchestia grillus
TGGCTACTCTGACATTCAAGAGCCTGGCTACTCTGACTTTCAGGAGCCTGGCTACTCTGACTTTCGAAAGCCTGGCTACTTTGACTTTCAGGAGCCTGGCTGCTCTGACTTTCAGGAGCCTGGCTGCTCTGACTTTCAGGAGCCGGGCTACTTTAACTTTCAAGGGCCTGGCTACTCTGACTTTCAGGAGCCTGGCTACTCTGGCATTCAGGAGCCTGGCTACTCTGACATTCAGGAGCCTGGCTACTCTGACTTTCAAGAGCCTCGCTACTCTGACATTCAAGAGCCTGGCTACTCTGACATTCAAGAGCCTGGTTACTCTGACATTCAAAAGCGTGGCTACTCTGACATTCAACAGCCTGGCTACTCTGACTTTCAGGAGCCTGGCTACTCTGACTTTCAAGAGCTTGGCTAATCTGACTTTCAAGAGCCTGGCTACTCTGGCATTCAAGAGCCTGGCTACCCTGTCATTCAAGAGCCTGGCTACTCTGACACTCAAGAGCCTGGCTACTCTGACATTCAAGAGCCTGGCTACTCTGACTTTCAAGAGCTTTACATGACCTTCCCACGTCCATGAGGGCGTTCGAGCGTGAGTCCGGTAAACGTGGCCTCCCGTAACGTGGTGAGCCTCAAAACATAAGTGAAGCACAGTGTGGAAATAAACCTAACGAAAACAGAGTGTAAGAAATCTTAAACAGCATTTTCCCCCAAATTAATGCAACTCTAAAAAATCGCCACGAGATTGTTGCGGAAAATGTCGTTGTGAACCAATTAGGTACAAATTGGTTCACAAAAAAAGTACAAATAGCGAGGCTTGAGAATATTTGTGGTAAGACGTGAACGTTTAGAAACAGCATGGGACTTGGAAATCTATTCTTCTTATTTTTCTTAGAAATGAGCATTGAAAAATTGAATTTCACTGCGCTGAGAAAAATATACTACGAGCTTGAGCACAACGAGCGCTCCTTTGCATGCTGAAAACTCGCACACGATTTTCAAGTACATATTTCAGCGGAGAACATGTTTGTCGCTCTGATCTAAAACCACTCGCGTAACATTACTCAAAGCCTTAATTTCAGAGCCTTCGACTTGGCTCTCAGATATCTAAAAGAAATGAAAACCATTTGAAGTGGAATCCGACCTGCAGGAGCGCTTTCTCTTCAGTATCTCGAAGTTGACGGGCAGAAAAATGTCAGTAATTGGAACAGCTTCCAACTGAGGCTGGAAGTTTGCGTAACACGACCCGACCCCAAATAAGGGCCTGCGATGCTCACTGAAGAGCAGGCAGCGAGATCTGATGCCCATCAGATGCTCACGGCTAACAGAGAACAAAAAAAAATTCTCGGTCTCGTCTTGCGAAAACAAATTTAATCATTTTCCTGTCGTACTTGTCGACGGGACGGTCGGTATTCTAGCTAGTGAACGGTAGTATTTCATTAGGTTTTATAAGATTGAATTGACATTTGCATGCCTAATATGGCTCCTCTACAAGCAGCACGTGCTCCTCAAGACAGAGCTCGTGTCTCATTTGCGAAGCGCAGAACGAGTGAGGAAAATCAAATGAAATGAATCATAGCAACAAAAAACATGTAAGCAGTGCGCAAAAATAAGTGGGTAGCCGAACTGTGGTCATTAGCTTTGTGGTTTGAATTTACACCGGTAACACAGGAAGCAGATCACATTTTGTGATCATGAGATGCGCCATGAAAAAAACCGAAGAAAGAAATGGTCCGAAGGGACTCAACACAAGTCATGTTTGCCGACAATCTCATATAAGTTGACAAAAAAACAGAGATGGCAAGTCACCTACCATTTGTTAGGGTAGTCAGTTCTGTTCTACTTCATTAAATTAGAGCTTTAATCCGCATAGTAATTGTCTTTGCAATGGTGTTCGTAATTTCAGTCATCATTTCTGCAGTCTGAGTCACGTACATTGGCATTTTGTACCAGAAATACTGACAGTCGGCCCCAATGAGTATTAAATCTGGTACACATAGGTGCATAAATACACAATTTCTTATAGTTGTATTGGGGATTTCTTTTCGTCAGTTGTGTTAGCTATTATTTCCGCCAGTTTCTGATGCAATGATTCTATCAGTAATACTAGACATTTGTTCATGACGAGTGACTAAACGATGGTTCTTGTCAGTTATCAACAAAATATATCTGTCAGTTGAATTATATATATTTATTTATGACATTTAACTTCGTTATTACAGGCATGACATTTGTTTAAAACAACATTTTTGTGGTTTGAGTTACACCATTAACAATGGCAGTTACTTGGCTATTTCTTCCATCAGTTATTTTTGAAATCATTTCATTCACTTGTCTCGGGTAATTATTTTTGATAGCAGTGTTAGACATCATTTCCGTCAGTTGTGGCAGTTGCATGTGATGTTATTTCCGCCACTGGCGCATAACAAAGTCGCTGTAAGTTCTACTTGTCATTATTTACGTGAGTTTTGTTTGTGAGTGCCGTACAAGGCTTTATAAGCTCTGGGAGGCTTAAGGAAATAATTTATTCGCCTCAGATGGAGAAGCGAAGCGGTGTCCTGCTCGAGTTTAAGCCAAAAAACATGTTTTTCTGGGGCCATGCATGGGCTGGAGAGACGAAGGCACGAGTGATCTGAAAAACAAAGAGGTCAAGTGGAAAACAATTGACTTTGGCATCACCCAGAGCCAGTCACTGTTTGTTGCGAGTCTATCATTAGCGACGAAAGATCCTGAAAGAACTTGACTTCAGGTTGCTGCAGGTCGACTGCCTGAAACATCCTGAAAGAACTTGACTTCAGGTTGCTGCAGGTCGACTGCCTGAAACATTGAGACCCTAATGAATTAACTGCTGTTTTTTACGAGCCCTGCATTCGAGACATAAGACTTAGAAAAACTTCCTATCATTTTTAACCATAGTAATGCAAATCTTTACACCGATGGTTTAAAAAAAAATTAAAGTCTCATAGTCTTGACATTACTGAAGGTTTATCACGTGTGGAAATTGGTTGAAGAAAATTAATTAATTAATAATCGTTGATACTCTTCGCGAACACGACATTTTAAAAGCACTATGTCTATCTGTATTAGGTTTTAATTTGCTAAGTACAATCTGAAATGCAATGTGTGAAACTGTGACTGTAGCAAGTACTTTTCTCCTAGATTTATACTGAAAGTCATATGCTGAAGCAGAGTGAATGAAAATTGTTGTCCAAACTGAGTAAAATAATACAAATGGACGCTCCCCACCAAAAATGGCGGCAAAAATCGTTCTGAATTCTTAAGATACTCTCTCATTTAAGGTATCTCTGACATGAAATAATGTTATTTTCAGTAGAACTGCAGTGGCCTTAGCTGACGGTGTCGCTATTAGCTTAAGACGGATGGACGGACCAAGCAATAAGGCATCACTGGACTATTATATTATTGTACAGTATGTCCCACAAAAACCCGAACCGACCGAGTATTTTTTTTCTCCGTATCAGTAATACCATCATAAGAATACCATGAACATTTAGGTTCTAGCCAAATTTTCGGTTAGGTTTTTTGTGGGACATCTACTGTATAGTGGAATGGAAACAAATAGTCAAACCTGATTCGGAAGCGCTCATGAAATTATTTTTCACANACTACTACTACTACTACTACTACTACTACTATTACTACTACTAGTACTATTACTACTACTACTAGTCACTATTGTAAATAGTGTAATTAAACTCACAAACTGACTTAAACAGCAGCTTTCTTCAAGTTCATTAATAGTATACATGCTTTCGGCCTAACTCTAAGTTAAATATAAGCTTTATTGATGCGAATGCAATTTGTAGCTTTGAAATAGTTATAGCCCAAAATTGTCACAACTAAAGTAAGATTTTTATGTGCTCCTTTCATAAGTTTTTTGTCGTTGCTGTGGCAATAATTCTTTGAAAATGAACGGCTCTTAGTAAAAAATTACAACCTGCCTGCTGAGAATTATATTTACACGAGTCAACTCGAGTTGGTGAGGATTAATCCCCAGGCTTACGAAATCCCTTATTCATTTTCCGCATTACCGAGGCTGATCTGCTTATTCAGGCGGGTATTAAACTTGTCCGATCCTTTTGTTCTATTTCGGTGGGCGCTAAAAAGGCCGCGATATGGACACATGCATGCAATTAAAATTTAGTAGATTAAGTTCCATTATGAATGCTCGAAGCTCAGGATCATTTCGTGCCAACTAATAACGATAATTTTCAGCATTTTTCAGCCTGAAAGTTCTCCAGGTCAGAGAGCGTAGCAAAATCAGAGATTATTTATGAATCGCACTCGTATTTGCAGGCTCGGCTTCATTAAGAATCCAGCGACGCAAAATCCTTTAATGCACAAAGAAGCTCAGCGGCCGTTGCATGCAAACTCAGCGAAATGTTTGCAGAATTCATCGCCAAGGTAAAAAGATTTATTATTTTGAGCGTGAGTGTCTCGGTGTTAAATGTTTGTCCGTGAATGTGTGCAAGGTCGACCGCTGCAATGCACAAATGTTCATTCAGCATCTGATGCATAAATGTACAAAGGTTCATTCCGCATGTAGTGCATTAAGTATAAATGAACATTCACCTTGATGTCGTCGATTTGCAGTATGGCACGTGTACGGTATTTCATGACGTCTGTATTTCATGACGCCGGCATTTGATGACGCCAGTATTTTATGACCTCAGTATTTCATGACACCGGCATTTCATGACACCGGTATTTCATGACGCTTTCATTTCATGACGCCAGCATCTCATCACAGAGATATTTCACGTTCATTCACAACGTAGATATTGTACACAGTGCATTACAGCCCTGTTCCATGACCCCAGCATGGGTTTACCGCCGGTCTTTTGGGAAGCCTTTCGAGATAGGCCTCCTGTCGCGGCGTGCGTTCTGATGCTGTTGTACTGAAGCCTTATGTGTCCTCAAAATCCAATGTATTTACATAGACAAAAAATAGAGCGCCACGTAGGACAACGATTTTCGATGTCTGATTATGAAAGATTTTATGCTCAGTTTATTTTTTGTTTATGGCCGACCAAATCTGATTGAAAACTTCATTTTTTATCCGATCATTGATTAGAATTATTCATAGGTTTTCATATCCGATAATTCTTCTTGCATAATTAGAGAAACTTTTTTATATTAGTATAAGTAGGAAACAAGTTATCTGTCAAACATGTGTTGTTAAAGATCAGGGACAACTCTTTATTCAAGAATTTTCTCTCAGTTTTTTCGATTTAAATCAAAACAACATTTGACTTACTACAAAAATCGGAAAACAACAAACTTAATCATGTCTAACAACTTAAATGGACCTCGGAATCGTATCCAACTAACCAATGTGGAGTACCGTTTTCAATGCCCGAATGAAGGTCGCAAACTTCTTTCCAACGTACATTACATCAGTTCAACGAGGACGCCTCTCAGCCGCCGCCTGACGTGCCACCTCGGCTTAGGGCTACCTGAGGTGCACATGAATCAGGCGCTCGTCCTAAACTGACCCGCCAAACGCTGGAGGAAAATGCATCTATCCTCCATCTCTACAACGATCCTACGAGACTTGCTCTACATACATTTTCTAAGAGCTGCCCAGGCTTTGTCCGCGCGCTTCGACTTTTTTCCTGATTCGAGCGTCAATTGTATAATATTATTTGTTTGTATTTATTATACGCGTATATTGCGCTTCCGTCCGATTTTGTAATTTTTTTAAAACGATTTAATTCTGGAAAATGAATTCTTGTGAGATTCGAAACGTCGAAAATAAACTTTAGCATGACCATTGGAAAATATCATTTTTTGTCTCAGCCCTACGTTGAAGGCCCCAATATGGAAAAAACTAACGGAAAAATTGTGAATAAAGAGTTGTCTCTGGTCTTCACATGTCTAAAAAAAGTTAAAGAAACTATGTAGGTATAATTATTTGTACCCTATCAAAATAGACTGAATCTTACTTTTTTCTTTTAAATGTTGCAGTTTTTGGTTGGATATCCGAAACATTTTCTCAACAAGATTTCGGAAAATACTCGCAGCATCTTGCTGTTCCGCCAGCAAGGTTTGCCCTTAATTTATGCAAGCGGTCGCTGGCTACTGAAACTGGTCATTTAATTTCGTAGCCTTTGAAGCTGCATGCTCAATAATTTATTCATGTATGCAACAAATGCCCTACGTACGGAGCATCGCACATGGTAGCTCAGATCTGAATTCATCATTTGTTTTACATTACAGAAAGTTATTTATTAGAATAAGGGCTTACGAATTTTAAACCTACATTACAGAATGTCATATCGACGGTGTAGGGAGGATATTTTCTGGATTGTCAGAACAGATTAAAATAATCGTAATTCAAGGGTGAGAGCTGCATTTGCCTCCAGTACTCGAATTAACTATGGCCTTCGATCACAATTGCTCACAAAATAAGTGTTGATCGACAGGAACGGCTGTGAACACCTTCTGTTCATTAGTTGACTGTGATTTTCGTTCACAATTGTGAATGATTTATGTGGCATAAAGGTCATAGAAAGAGACTCATGTGAGTTTGTTTTACTGTTGCCCATCAATCGAGATGACTTGCAGTTAGGTTTGAGGCCTATTTTCCTTTAGAAACTGACTCATAAGTGTGGTAAATAGTTCATATTTTGTTAATTTCCGTTTCAATTCAACTTTAAAATCTAATCGCTACACTCAAATTTGGCAAGTTACTGCGGAGTTCATTCCTTCACAAAATGTTCATGAAGTAATTTTCGTCCCTGCAAAATTATTATGTAGAATGAAATTCAATCCCTGCCTCTCCCTCGCGTAGTTTTACTGTTTGAATTTACAAGCATAAGTCAAGAAAGGTCAGAGCGATCGTGCATAATAAAAATATCCTGGGCACAATTTGAATGAAACTTTGCGATTGATAAACATTCATTAAGTGACCGAGCTTTCCAGCATTCCAGTGCTCCCAAAACGAAAAAAGCTGTGATGTGATCCTAGAACCCCGCAGGTTTACGCTTCATCTAAAGTTTTCTTTTAAAGGGGAAGCGCTAAAGCTCCGAAGCGTGGATACTTTTCAACTGGCGAATGAATGGAAGTCAGTTGTAAGTTTGATTAGAACCGCTTGAAAAAGAAAATTGTGAAGTTTATAAAGTCCGCGCAGCAGCAACATAGTGCTGCAAAAGTTCATTAGAGGAATATAGCCTCAAAAATCTTTGGGGAGAGCCACCCGGGAGGTTCGTTAGAAGATATTCATCCTTAATGATGACAATCAAAACCCTTTATGAAAAGAATAAAATTTACGGAAAATGTTTATGCAGAAGATGTTATTTTTGACGGCGATGGGGTGATGTCAGCACTTGGGTTCCCCTATTCTCCAGAAGCAGCAGGAGTGGTAATATAAATTTACTGGTGCCGCGGAACCACAACCGCATCGCGCTGGAACTGAAAGTCAGGGCAATGAGGTTGCTTGTTTAGCAGAACTGCTCAAAGCCTCACTGTCAGAAGAAGAAGCAGAGACGCAGAGGCTAGTATTATTAAAAATTAGCAGTGACAGTGAAAGTGATAGTAAAGGGGTCACTAGCACTTCAGATTCACATTTTCTCGAGGCGTACATTATGGGTAGCTTTGTACATGATGTCTGGAGTGATGTTGGCGAGTGCTGGATGAGTTGGAGTCACATAGCGAAGAATAACGAATAGCTTCGAGTGGGATATTAATTTAGTGAAATATTTTGAGTCCTGAAATGTGCACATCTAGCCCCAGGTCCCCGGGCTGGAACTCTTGGGAGTAAGTTTTTTGCGTTAGATAATTGCACGATATATCGAGGCGCTTGCTACTTTAGCTTTTAAACCTACAACTTATTTCAGCAGTTCACCTTCAGTGAAGACGTTTTGGTTTTTTTGCTTGCTGGAACGTACCATTTGATTTCAATAAAAGCAACACACCGCTGTCTTATTCAGCATACTTCAGAGAAACTATCGACTGAAACGAACTGTTGAGTTGTTTTTTTTTGGACACTCAGTAGTCAATATTTAAAGGGTGGAATAAATCGTTTGAAACACGAAAGACAGATTTCAAACTAACCAACGAGGTGAAAACACGTTTTTGTAGAATTTCTGTTAAAATCAGCTCTCCGGACGAAAAATAAGTCACCTGCTAATATGGTATAGGACCCCTACGACAACGAATAATGGCGGCAATTTTGCGCACCATGCGTCTAATGTACGCCTGGTCTATTTTAAACCACTTTTGCGTCGACCAATCTCGTAGTGCGGCCACAGTACGTGGACGATCTTCTCGACGTCTAACTTGTCGTTTTAGGTGATCCCACAAATTTTCCATTGAGTCCACTGGGGACATAGATGGTCAATTTAAATGCCTGACATATCCTGAATGTCTGTCATGCCAATTGATAGTTTTAGCGCAATGCACCCGGCAGTTTTCATCCTGAAAGACAGACAAAGCAAAAGGCTTTTCTACATTCGGATATTGTGCAAATAACAAAAAATCGATTACCTAGCAGCTCAATGTAGCCATGCTGGTCAGTTTAACTGACACCTCAACTACAGGACCCACCTCTGTGTTGTTAAACAGATTCAAAATATAACTGATTATCCTCTTCCTCTTCCATGACATACGCTCGAAACATAACAGGTGACTAATTTCTTGTCCGGGGAGTTTAAGATGAGCTAATAGAAGGTGGCAAAGCTTATAAGGGTCATAAAATAGGGAGGGTTTTGCATAATATTTGAGTAACATAATAATATTTGAATAATATTTGAATATTATTCGTTATGCATGATAAACAATGATGATTGAAATTACCGAAGTAGAGCTCGGTCATGCGAGCTTCTTCACAGTTCTTTGAACGATTCCTTGTAATTATCGAAGCAGAATACAAAATATATTCTTATTTGCATGGTTCATCGATCAGTAAACATGGTGATCGCTGACTGAATTAGAATTAAAATACCGTGATTTTATCCAGGTATTGATCAGCTTCCAAATGAGCTTTTTTAGTGGCCTGCCGACTTCTGTTGAATTATTTCGCCCTTAAATCTTGAGGGATGACACTCGGGGGGTAGGGGAGGGGGGTCCTGCATAGGAAGGGGGACTCTCTACTTCAGCCAGCATTGCTAATTCGCTGCTAGTTTACTGCTAGTTCATTGCGAGTTCACGGGTAGTTTTTTACAAACGATTTCATTGTTAGTTCACTGCTGGCTTACTGATAGTTCATTGTTGGTTCACTGCTTTTTTACACCTAGTTCACAACTAGGTAATTCCCTGCTAGTTCACAGCTAGTTAGTTCCCTGCAAGTTCACGATTAATTCATTACTAGTTGATTGCTAGTTCACAATAAGAAGGTTCCCTGCTATTTCACGCCTAGTCTATCAACTGGCTGCTAGTTTATCACTAATTCACTAGTAGTTTACACCTGAAGAGCTAGGAAATCTGGAAGTAGGGTAGATAGAGCCTAATACTCTTCTCTTCTGAAACAAAAGTGTAATGCTTCATTATTACTCCCATGATGAGAACAAACGACGCGGGCTCAGTGAGTAATGATCCATAACTCTTAGTGATCGTTTCGCACGCACGAATACACAGTGGGACGGTGAGCCTAATTCCTGATCTGAACACAGAATTGTTCATTTAACTTTCATCACCCGAAAATAATTTCCCTTGTTCATGCAGTGAATATATATGTGTATATATGAGCGCTGCGTATCTATCTGACTTATCTTCCTTGTTGTGTGACCTTGTTTGCGAATTTATTCGGTGGGAATATTTAAAATTGTGAAAATGTCTCATCGTGATGTTGTTGAAGTATTTCCTATTATGTTTTTTTCCATGAATTCGTTTCGTGTACAGCAACAAAAATCTCTTCGTCGAAATCCGAAATTTTCAAGCATTTGCATAGTGCTCGTGCACGTACACCAGTATACAAACTTCATTAATTAGATGCATTTTCAACACCCACTGTGTAAATTTCCCGTAATTACCGTATGCTACTCAGTCTCATCCTTCAAAAACGCGAGCTTTTGACCATGAGCGTAAATCAAGATACTTGCCCTCATAAATACCAAAGTCAAGCGATTCGTAATTGATAAGGAATCATTCAATATTAGCCCTGCAAGGAAGCTAGTAATAAAGCCTCTGTAAATCAAGGTCCTTATGGAAAGATTTCCAGCACCAAACTTTACCGATCCTTCACTCTCTTGCCTCTAAAGTTTGCTCGTGAACCTGGGAGGTCATCGGTGTTAGGGCTCTGTTGGAGCCTGCAAATGCCCGCACATGTATCATTGTCTTGTCAAATCACCGAAAATATGCCCGCAAAGCGCAGCTTGCGTTCAAGAATCTCAATATTTGATAGCTCTATTGCCGTGTCGAAACAATAGACGGTTCTAGAAATGAAGGTTATCCGAATTCCCCGGATTTATGCTCGTTTCACGGCAAGTCTTTTGTTGGCATGTTCGATTATGGCTAACTATTGAGTCGTCAAACTGCATCGTGCTAGGTGGACAGATTTACGACGTAGCCGGACATAACAAGTGCAACCAATTTCGCAAAACGACCCTAGCTTCTGTGTCCATGACACATTTTATCGATGTTAAATTGGCACACACCTAAAATCTCGTTCACTCCGGGTGCTCGGCTTCGAAGGCCTTCCCCCGTGCAGATGTTGTTCTTGAAATCAGCAACAGACGATAAAATTAGCAAAAAAACATGAATGAAAATTTCTGGTAAAGTCCATGGGCTGCTTAGAATTCATTTTTAAAACGTAAAATGTTTTTAATTAATCATTCTAAATTACTCGCAGCAATTCTCCGAGAACCAAATCTAAAAAAAACACGAACAAGAACATTAATTTAACGGCTTCCTCAAGTTTTATTAACTAACGTTAAGTCAATTAGGAACGTTTCAGAGGACGCTTTTTATATTTCTGTTATCTTGACGGATGTGCTCATGTTGCGTGTTACATTATGTTTTCTTAAATTACTGTAAAAAAATCCCCACTTTCCACGCTGGACAAAGGCGTTCATAAATTTCAGGGGTGATAGAGGCCGAGTAAGATTACAGAAGGCTTGCTAGGGCAAAGTTTTCTTCAATTAATGTCCATATAATCACACCTTTTGCGTTGGATAAGAGTCTAATGAACGGCAAGTGCGATAGAGAGCATGCAAAGTTACAAGAGACTTCACGGCTCTAAAATTAAATCCACAGAAAACTCGGTCGAATAATTCTTACCTGAGCTACCCAGGCTGACCTACGGAGGCCGAAACCAACTCGCAAAATATCGGGCCCAAATCGCACGCCGAGTTTGCCCGCCGTCGCGAATACCAGGAGCGCACACACGCTCGGAAAATAAAATATATTGAGGGCTTTCAGTGTGTTCGATGTCGCTCGAGTTCGGAGTCCAAGCTAAGCTGTATTTTGCGATAAATCGAATGTGTTTTGTGATAAATCCATGTATTTCATGAAAAATATAAGGTGTTTTGGAATACAAAGTCGAGTTGAAGGCTATTCAGCTATGTACGAATTGCTTCAATGCCCGAAAAAGATTTTTGTGTAAGATTAATAACGTTATTGGCATAGCGAGAATTTGTTTTTCTGCTCTACTGTCGAAATGAACAATTCTCAAGCTCTAACATGCTCGACCCTGGATCAATAAATGGGGACTGTTAGCAGTACCAGTACTAAAACAAACACTCATGTTAATCAACACACAATTCTTACATACCAATGTTAACGTTAGCAAAGTAAATAGACGATTTTCGCTCGTATGGATCAATGAAAAAAATAAAAGAAGACTGGGCATCACATACCCGCAGTAGACGCTCATGCTACTCATTTTTCCCGGTTGTTTCAGGGGTAAATATGAACATTTCTTCACGAAATGTGCAGAATTTAACACGCTTCAATGATTTTTGGGTTGTGTGGTACCCATTTTACCCATTTTGGTACCCATTTTTCACGGTCATTTCAGGAGTAAATATGAATTTTTCTTCACGAAATGTGCAGAATTTTACACGTTTCAATGATTTTTCCATGAAGATGTGAAGGGACGCAGTCTTCTGAGCTAGGAGTCCATTAGGCGTGTAGGCCTATGCGAGAAAGTTGCAAAACTGGAATTTTTCTTTGTGTTGAAGTATCGATGCAACACTGACATTTATCGTTTATTTCAAGCGAAGTGCTGCATAACCCATTTTTCCCGTAAGCGATGGCTGCTACCGACGTTTTTGAGGGCAAATTTATTCACAGCCCGCTCGAAGTCGTCTTCGAAAACTTCTACCCTGGAAGTCATCTTTGAAAACTTCTTCTCTGGAAGTCATAGTCGAAAACCTGTTCCCTGTGTCCATGAAGACGTCTGGTCTGCTCGAACTGTTGACAACACGCATTATCAATTAGCCAAAATCTAAACCATTCGGTCGACTGAGTCTAATCTTTCGTCTTTGCTGATGCCAAGAGTACCTGGCTTCGTAAAGATTGGTTGATTGGTAGGGAATCTACCCCTGAGTGTAAAGAGAAACCATAGTACAAAATGCGTGCAATTACTGAGATCTGTGTTGTCTAGTCCTGATCCGCAAATAGATTTTAAATTATACCTGAAGAACTCTTTTAAAGTTAGGAATTTTTTCAAATATAAAGACTCCTTGCCGTCGGACGTGCGCTCTAACATT
>VOMN01087835.1:0-18055 GCA_014899125.1 Orchestia grillus
AGCACGCCCGACACGCGCAGCACGCCCAACACGCGCAGCACGCCCAACTCGCGCAGCACGCCCAACACGCGCAGCACCCCCAACTCTGCCCCGACAGCTCGACAGGCCCTAAAGGCTTGGTTTCATTTCCGGGCAGAATTTGGTGCTGCTGCGTGCGTGCGTCCATCTCCATTTGTTCTCGCCGAACAGATATTTTGATGCATGGTGCAGGCATGAAAAAATATTTTTACAGTTGGGCCAGGCTTAAATATTTTGAAGTTCCTCTGTTTTGATATTCCTCTGTCTATCATAGGAAAGACACAAAACACGTTTTCATGTTCGATATTGTGCAGATCAAGTAAAACTGTACGTACCTCCAAAACAGAACTCCGTTCGCCATCATGCGACAGAAGCCTAATGCTTTTTATATCATCTTTTTAATATTGACGTCAAACCGTTTCATGTTTATTGCGCTTGCCATGAACTAAATTTTTCCCTAAATCTCATACGAAAAGTTTACTGAACAATTTTTTCGTAAGACTTTCTAACTCATAAAATTCCATGCTGAGTGCGCTAGCTGTATATCTTCCATTTTTAATCTTTTTCTAATTTACTCGAACTTCCGCATGCTGCACTTTTCCATCTCGATTTCACTTCTTTTGATGAAAGACCCATTCGAATTTCAGCAGTCTAATCCAGCAATGTATTTTAATGCTTGATTTCGGCTTTGGAAGATGAAAAGGAAATTAGATTTACTTACGAAGATGTTTCTCAATGTTTCTCAATGTTTCTCAATGTTTCTCAATGTTTCCTCTTGAGTACCACGCCTATTCAACTTTGAATGTGACGGCTTCGTTTTATTTATTTGCCAGTTCGCGAGGGAGGCTCTGGCAGGCGAAATCTGAGGACCAGCTCGGCTTGTTTGGTGCCGAGCTTTCATTTCCTATGCTGCCATTTCGAATGTATTTGACTGCAGGCACGAAGCGCCGCTCGCAATTTGTGCTTCAGATTGGTAACTTTGTTTCCATAATTCCCGACGTATTCAGCCTTTTCGCGTATGAAAAACACTTGAACATAAACTGTCCACTTTTAGTATTACTGCTTCGCGGGGATGTGCGCTAGCAGAACACGGTCATCCTTCTATCGTTCGTTCAGGAATTTTTTTTGTGCGAGCTCTTGCCGGGGAGATGCAGACAGCATTTCTCCTCGTCCGCACGTGGCGTTCAAGTCTAACCACATTAACCTGTTAACGGGTATTGACATCATATGATGTTGGCGTGGTTGTTGTATTCACACGGTCGCTGTCGATTACACATACCGTGTGAATGCAACACCGGCGGTGACCGTTAACAAGTTAAGTATTAGCAGCGCAGTCAGGAGCAATTATTACAATTGTCCTCTCTATGGCCTAGTTTCGCATGCAAGTAGGCTTGACAATTTTGTTTACTTCCTCTTCACCTGTTTGCAACCGGTGTCTAGTAATGTCATCTATGCTGTTCTCGTCCATTTCGTTCTTGAGAATACTCTTCATTTCTCGGAGGTGTTGTGCTACTCTTTGAGCGACTTTTGAGTGGCCATGGTTTCTAAAATATCTAGAATTTGTGAATATTATTTATGCTCTTGTAAATGATTGAAACAACACCAATTAATAATTGGTAGTGAAAGTAATAATTGGCAATCATTGTTTTAATGGTTACGATTTTTGCGCTTCATTTTTTCGACTGTTATCTTATTATTTCACCTAATGTTATGAATGAAAATAGGTGGCTGATTTCTCCACGCCCTATTCCCGACTCGGGCTGGTAGCTGTTATGCTGGGAACGAAACGGTGTTGGAAGCTCAGCGCCCGTGGCTGTGTTCCGCTTTAGCCGCTGCGGACCGTCCACCCTACAGCTTTATTGCCTCTGGCTTCCGAGTGCGCAACGGCTTGTGTTGAACTTGACAATTTATGAAGGTCTAAGGAATTTCCTGTTTCCAAGGTCCACTGTTTGCTGAAATTTTGTTGCATTCCTTTTGTGACACTCCTAATTTTTCGTAGAGCTACTACTGTCCTTGAAATATCCCCGCTGATCTTGAAACGAGGTGTGCGTGTGCTGTCTATAGACTCGAGCTCCCGGCATAGCGAGGTGTGGCCAGTGTATAGAGCTGTGTCTGCCCGCGATGATTGCATCTGCCTGCGTAACCGTGTGTGGGCAGTGTCAGGGCTTCAATATAATTAAAAGGAATCCTTCATATGAGATTTTTGACTGTCGTATTCTGGCTGCTCGTCGGCTAAGAGAAGTGCAGCTCGACTTGTTCTGTGTGTCCCATGCAGTAACTAGAATCTTGATTGACGCGACGCGAGGGTACATCTCTACTTCGGCGATTTAGCACACATACAATCGCTTCCGTTTCACTGGATCTATTTCTATTATGAGTGCTGAGTAATTGAAATTTCTTATATGCGTTTTCTGAATTTACCATGAAAATGCTTTAACACGTTGACTACGATTCTCCACACAAGTAAAATGACATGCCGACAAATATCTCTACTGTGAATTTAAAAATGAAGGATTTTGGTTACACAAATTTGGTTACTCAATTAATTTTCTTTCTAATCAGATCTAGCTTATTCGATTGATGAACACAAATTGGAAACACCTCGAAAATTTGTATTTATACATGATAGTGCTTTGGTTACATTAGGTTAGGTTAGATGATCGCGTGTACCATATATGACCCACTCCGGAGGCAAAGTGTTGAATCGCGTACAATGAACCCGTTTTTGCTTTTCCCGAGTTGCTCTCACAAAAATTCTCAGTCTTCGCTCGTCTCCATAAATCTGTGTCGCGCTGCGCAGGGGAATAAGGAGTTTTGTGCCCCAGGTTCTTGTCGATTTTCACCCGTCGAGTATTGGGAGGAATCAAAGGGCGGGCCGTCAGCAAGTAACGTTACCGGAGCAAGGTTTTTCCGTGGAACTCGTGCGCAAAGAATACAATTTTCTGCTTATTTGGTGTCTGTAGCTGGCTTCTCTCGTATAGTTTTTACTTCTTGCGAGCTCCTCTGTTTATTTGATGTTCTGCCTGTTTTTCGTGCTTTATCTTATGCCTCATCTATTGCGTATTAAGTTTTCTCTTGTATTTTTGTTTTCTACCCATTGATATTTGTACGTTTTTGTCGACCGCTTCCAACCTAACTGCAGCCACTTTCCAGCATGCTGCATTATCGTTCAGTATTAGTTTGTCCTCTGTGTCTATTTGTTCATTCCCCAAAGTTTATTTGACGGTCTTCTCCCTTGGCTTTGAATACCGCAGTGTCTTCCGACAGCCTGCTGCTTATTGACAGCCTGCTGCTTTACGACAGCCTGCTGTTTCCCGACAGCCTGCTGCTTTCCGACAGCCTGCTACTTTCCAACAGCCTGCTGCTTTCCGACAGCCTGCTGCTTATTGACAGCCTGCTGCTTTCCGACAGCCTGCTGCTTTCCGTCAGCCTGCTGCTTTCCGACAGCCTGCTGCTTTACGACAGCCTGCTGCTTTACGACAGCCTGCTGCTTTACGGCAGCCTGCTGCATTACGACAGCCTGCTGCTTTCCGCTTGCAGTTTGCTGGACTGCTGCCTTCTGCCAGTCCCTGTCTCAGTATCTGCCCGTGAACGAGTGCCTGGATGTGATGCAGGCTTCGCAATTTACGGGGCGGGCGACGTCTGTCTCGGGTGTAATTTCCTCTAGACCCTGGACAGATCGTAATGTTGCTTACCTTCTCCGTTACAGTTGACGTCGTAATGCCACACCACGAGCCTGCGATAGCGTTTGGCGCCTCTCTTTTGCTGGGTGTGTTCAGATATTCTTTCTTGGGATGCATATTTAAATATTTGGTCTCACGCTCTGCATTTTGAACACATAATAGTGCTGTTTTTTTGTCGCTGTTGTGTTATACTTGGCAAGTTTCCGCAACGAAGCCCTAAATTAGCTATTGATCTCATCGTTTTTGGTTCGCAGTTCCGGGATTCTTTCAATTTGCGATCAAGATGTGGCCGTTTTCGTCAACGTTACTAGAGAACACAATTGTGCCTTCCCAAGTGATCTTGGCTCATCTCCTGCCGCTTCTGTACTGTGCGTCCATTTAGGCATTAAATTAAGTATTTCGGTCAGAGATCCCTCAGAATTTTCCCCTTATTTTTATTCACTGAAGATGTTTAGTGTATCGTATAACCAGTCGCGTTAATCTCTGCGATCCTCGTCTCATATTATTAAAATTATATTTTCTCACTTTTGAGAAACTTTTTGCCCTTATATGAAACTCTTTTTCATTAACTACTATTGGAAAATCCTCGGTGTCAAGTTCAGTCTCATTCTAGTAGAATTCAGTTTCTTTTCTTGACGTCAACTGCGACTTGTAAATTACAGTTCCAGTTATGTGCTGGAAACTATCACCTTGCACGCTTCTGTCAGTTCAATTAACACAATGTTGAAAAATCTGCAATTTACATCGTTCTATCTTCCTTAATCCCGATTTTCAGCTGCGCAGGGAACTTACGTTGGACTCCTGGAAACCTCCTCGGAGGCTTAGGATAGGCAATTATATTAGGTTAATCAAGTTTGTCTATCATGCCGTGGAAACTGGCGTCTCTGGGGAGATACTGTTACGTTACTGTAGATATAAATGGGATTTTGAGACTTCTTGTTTTTAATGCACACTTGGCTTTCTTGAATTTTCATACCTTCTTCGCCATATCTTCTTCGTCTTTTCTTCTTTTTCATTCTTAAGATGCTATCTTTATGCGTAAGGGATTATGTGTGGGCACTCACCGTGTGCATAGATTCCCCGTTCTACATAGTCCAGGCTAAATGGTCCTTCTCTTCTCTCTCTTTGAATTACGTTTCATGTGAACAGAGAACTTTCAACTCACGAATTAATAATCTTTGTCTACTAGACATGGGAGTCTCTTTTCCAGCTACAGCATGCTGGGCCCCGCAACCGACGTGCGGTGCTGGGCCCCGCAACCGACGTGCGGTGCTGGGCCCCGCTACCGACGTGCGGTGCTGGGCCCCGCTACCGACGTGCGGTGCTGGGCCCCGCAACCGACGTGCGGTGCTGGGCCCCACTACCGACGTGCGGTGCTGGGCCCTGCTACCGACGTGTGGTGCTGGGCCCCACTACCGACGTGCGGTGCTGGGCTCTGCTACCGACGTGCGGTGCTGGGCCCCGCTACCGACGTGCTGTGCTGGGCCTTGCTACCGACGTGCGGTGCTGGGCCTTGCTACCGACGTGCTGTGCTGGGCCCCGCTACCGACGTGCGGTGCTGGGCATTGCTACCGACGTGCTGTGCTGGGCCCCGCTACCGACGTGCGGTGCTGGGCCTTGCTACCGACGTGCGGCGCTGGGCCCCGCTACCGACGTGCTGTGCTGGGCCCCGCTACCGACGTGCGGTGCTGGGCCCCGGGCCTGCCAGAGGAGTGGCATCAAAACGAGCGTCTGGGGCCTCCAAAGCGAATGGGGAGCCTAGATGGCGCGCAAACGACCATCGCGCGATTGCGTAGGTATTTATGATTTTTTATGATTTTTATTACAAGAATGTCGCGATGTGGCACACGGGTGTACCTGTGGAAGAATTCTTTCCGCTCTTACGCAATAGTTTGCTTGTGTGACGACACTCCTATATTATTTGCGAATAAGGAAATCCCTCGTATTTAATGTTAAAATAAGTAAAAACATGCATCCGCGTTGAGAGCGACAGCAAACATGAAGGAAACATGTCTAATTTCGAAACGAGAAAGCGTCTTCGAATTCAGACTTAACGTTGCTGTGGAACACACTAGCCTTGCTGAAACCTAACGCAGGAAACGTGTACACATGCGGCTTCACATCATGGCCAACGCGTTAAGGTTCGATCGTGTAACTCGTGGACTTTATTTTAACCTAAGATTCAGATTGATTAATGCGTCAATATACTTTTTAATCTTGCAGTCCGCGCTCTCGACGATCTCAGAGAATTTATTCTCTGAAGTATTATTTGTTGACGAGTGATATCTCCTCGAGGTTGTTTGTACTCTTTCTTCAGTATGCATGGAATGCTGTTATTTGCTTTTATAAAATTTTCGGTCCTTACGTATTATCGGGAGGACCTCATTCCCAAAGAATACAAACATTTACCCGAAATTTGGGAGAATTCCCCATGCAGTGGTTGCTCTTGCCCAACAAATTTCTCGAAAAATCCTGGTATGAAGTGTTTTTACCCTAAATTGTACATGAAATTTGCCCTGGAAAAATATTACTGGTCAATATGTTCAGAAGATATGATTATTTCATCATATGAAGCCAATGAAATAATATAGCAAGCAATTGCGACGTTCTGGCCTCCGGAATTACAAATGTAATGGTTAGGTTAGGTTAGGTAATTCCGGTTTTTTTGAAGGTCCTCCCGATAATACGTAAGCACCAAATTTTCTACCTCTTTAGGTTGCAGATTGTTTATTATTTTCGTTAATTCTTAGTAATTCGACTGCATCAAACTGCACAGCTCATTTTCACTCCAGTTCCGATTCCTAGCTCATAATCTCCCCGAAGGCTGATTTATCACGTAAACTTTTTTCGCAAATGAAGCATTAGGCTCGATGTTTAATTTCTTACTTACCTGCCCGAGTCGCGACGAGTGTCGTACGCCAGCAGCTCTAATGACGTCAGCACTCGAGGTGTGCCCAGCGTGAGGTGTGCCCTCGCAGCAGCTGCGGCCGGCGACGCAATTTGCAGATGGGTGCCGTGTGCGAAGATTTAGAGCGGCTCATAGGAACAAGCGCCCCGCCGTCGTTCCAACAACTTAATTCTTGTATGACCGCCTTTGAAGTTTGGTTGGCTTCCTTGATTTCGAGATGATGGATGGTTTTAACTTCGGGTTTAAGCCTTACCGTGTTCACTGTATTCATGTCAATAATGTATTTTTTTTGTTTCGTTGTCTTTGTTTTCTCTATTTAGATTTTCTCTTTTATTGAACTTGAGAAATTTCCCGGTTAACAGAATAAATTTTTGGGTAAGATTATGGGTCCTTATTGGGTTCTGATTACAATTTACGATTATTGCATAACTAAGAAATACGTGAAAGCTATTGTTTGTGTATGCTTGCAAGGAGTGATAATTTTTTGTTGTAATCACTCTAGTCATATCCCTCCAACGCACTTGGATGGGTGGTTGAGATTGTTTAATGAACAATAATTTAACACTCCGCTTTCGTGAGTTTTGAACCAAAAACGGTTGTGGAGAGGCGACTCGATAGCATGCACGTCCGACTACATCACAGCTTCGAGAAGCGATGCGAGTTTCTCTTCAGTTTCTCATTACCCACCAAATACTCCAGTCAACCTGTTCGTGTGTTGGCCTGTCCAGTCAAGTTGTATTCAATCAGTTTCATGTTCGAGACCCGTTGAGAATGCTCTAAAATTATTCCAATCCCATTGTTGGGACTCCGTGCTTCTCGTGCGATGATTTGGTCTGGCGTTGCCTGAATAACTTCAGAAATTAGTGTTCATTAATGGCGCTGATGCTACACCTCAGCCAGGAGTCTGCTTTGCTTAATTGCACGGCCAATCAGTTCTTGATTTGTTCAACTCCACCTTCCTGTCTAGTGGAAGTGTCACAACCTCGAGGAGCTGTCTGCCTCCCGTGTCACCTGGCCGTCCGTGTGTCAAGTCTCAGTGTCGTGCGCGGCCGTGTTAATACGGTTCGTGCGGTGTTAATGCGGTTCGTATCGTGTTAATACGGTTCGTGCCGTGTTAATACGGTTCGTGCCGTGTTAATACGGCTCGTGCCGTGTTAATACGGTTCGTGCGATGTGGCCCTGCGGTTGGGCATGTTACCCCCCGAAGAAAAGCATCATCGCAGGAACCGTGTTACTCGGCTGTCATGCAATAAATTACATGGAAAATTTCCGTCCTTGGTGTACAGCTCCGCACGAGCTTATCATTCGTTTCGTTAGCAAGGATGTCTCAATTATTTCGGCTTAACTTAAATTGAAATCGTAATTATTATGATAGTCATGTTCTGGAAAATTTATGTCGTTTTGATATGAAACTTTCAAGAATTTCCGTCATGGGCTGGTCACAATAGTAATTTTGCTCCAACTCAGAATCAAATTTCTTTTTTCTTATTACGTGCCACTTTCTCAGGTGCCGGTCGTTTTCTGTTACTACTAAAACCTACAGCATGAAATCTTCCAATTTGGCTGCGCTGCAATGCATTATCATCACTTCTTTTACGGCTGTTGAAGGTCATCTCGATTTGAAGAACGCAGCCATGGCTCTCGTAACGTCGCACTTGACGCTCGTCGCTGCCGCCACTCCTGCACCTGGCCATCTTCATCTCGGGTGCAGCTCGCAGTGCTGCTCTTCTTTCCTGGGCGATGATGTGCTGCTTTTTTTTGCGTCTACAGCGTACCTTTTATTACTCTCTGGTGCGTCTACAGCGTACCTTTTATTACTCTCTTGTGCGTCTACAGCGTACCTTTAATTACTCTCTTGTGCGTCTACAGCGTACGATTTATTACTCTCTTGTGCGTCTACAGCGTACGTTTTGTTGATCTCTTGAACGTCTACAGTGTATAGTTTATAGTTTGTTGCTCTCCTAGTCACGCATAGCCTACGGTTTGTTGCTGTCCTAGTCACGCATAGCCTACGGTTTGTTGCTGTCCTAGTCACGCATAACCTACGGTTTAGGCCCTCTTGGTTTTCTACAACGTGCGTTTGGTTGTTTCTTCTCTGTGTATGAGCTTAATTGAATTCTCTGCCACCTACGACCCACGTTTTGCTTTCCACTTTAGTGGTCCACGGCGGGCTGTGCTTCGTTGTTCTTATATTCGCGCATCACGAGTTCAGTAGGCAAGATTTGGGCTCTGTGTCGGCTCTACCTGCTATTAAGTTTGCTTGTCCCAGGTGGCACATTTCGTGTGAATATTATTTAGCGTTAATCTTGTTTTGTTCGTACTATCAACCCATATCCAAAGAATTTAGTTGGTTTTGTAAGTGCCTCTAGCGAATGTTTTCGAATTTTATAATGACATTTATTTGTTCGTTGCACCAAATAGCACGCATGACAAATTTTTGCTCCGTAATGTGCACACAAAGGTGATTTGTTAGCAACTGCTCCCGAAAACGTTTGTAGGAGCCGAAGTTTCCACAAAATTACGAAAGTCTTCGTGTTGCCTACGGGAGAGATTGGTCACTCTTCGTAACTCTCAAGTATTCATGCTAGAGTTGTGATTGGTTTCGTTACGACTCCAAAAATGATGATGTGTAGAAAAGCCTGTATTTTTTATGTATCTTGGCTTTGAAGATTAGTTTTCAATGAGAACACAAGTTACGTTAGCAAACTGAAGCAAATTGACCATTAAGATCATTAGACTAAAGCTCTAGCTACATCAATGAACTGACTACCCTGATTGTATCTGATGTCCTAGCGACAGATACGCGAAACAGAATATCGGTATTGCTTTGAAGAATGACCGTAACTAGACTGACTAACGTTAGTCTATTTTAATACCTGTTGGGTTTATTTTAAAACAGCTGGTGCTGCTAGGTGGAACATAATCGTTAACAGAAGCAATCCTAACAAAAATAGAATTTCTTTTTGCTACTGCAGTAATACCATTCGTCATTTTCCTTAGCTTCAAAGTTTGTTAAAGCAGTGTCGAAAGTGTCGGTTTTATTCTCAGTATCTTGTCATCACTGACAGCTGCCGCATCGTTGAGTTCCAGCAGCTGCTTTAATAAAACGCTCACCGTGAAAAGAAGAAGCGCGCCTGCCGAGACTGCAACGTGAGCAGTAACATCTCCGCACTTTAGCAAACTAGAGAAGGCGGTCCATGCAGTATGTCGGCGACGGCCATTACTCCTAAAAGGAGCCCTCGGCTCGTAAAGTGGCTCTTACTGCTTCTGAGAGCCCTCTTTTGTTCGTTAGGAAATAGATCGCTGCACGGACCGAGAGGGCTGCGGCCGCCGCCGCCTTCAACGGATGGATTGATCGACAGCCCCAAAGCGTAACTAGAGTAAATTACCCGCCAACCTCGATCACCGTGTTTAGTCCTATACCGGCAACGTTATTTTGGCGGTAAGGCTGCGTGTAACTTTCTGCAAAAAACTGGGTGCATCTTCATGAAAGTGAATTTTGAAGTCCATATATAAGGTGACGGGTCAACAAAAAATGGATTGACTGATACCTTTAACGCGTAATTTGAGTCGGGGTGTAGAACCGCGACCTTCATATCCAAAGGGTAGGCAGATCGAAAGTTTCAAAGCGTAAAAAGCATATTGAGCAGTAACCACCCTTGTGAACAGACGAATAGGTCGGTAACCACCGTTGTGAACAGACGAATAAGTCCATCTTCAATACACGAGTTACTGGCGCTTAGGTTCGTAGCTTCCGTGCGGAGCTTCCTCAGTGTGTAACTAATGCAGATAAACTTCTGAATACAGATCCTAGGCTATTGTGTTCAGTTTACCACACCCGCTTTCACAATAGGCTACAAGATACTTCATTGCCCTGTGTTTCAAACGGACGGGAAGATCTCGGATCATTTTTTAGAACGGTCAGATAAACAACTGGCCAACCCATGTAGAGCGGACCGAATGCCTCCTCCCTTTCACCCCCAACATACACCTCGTGTTGAAATTCATGATCAAATGTAGCCATAATCTTACGCAAATGGAACGAGATTCAGCGATCGCATTTTACTCATTTGTTCAGCAAGTGTTTTCGATGGAGATCTATCACGCTACAGTAATACTTCATTTGATAGTCCCAGTAACATACTGTACAGTTAACATACTCGCAGTATGTTAAATTTCTCATAATTCCCAACTGAAAGTTTATTTTTCCCTCATTTCCTGGAAAATTCTGGTACAAGCATGGCGTGTTGCTCAGACCTGCATGGAAATTGATTTGGACGCCATTCCACGTATTTTTCTAGCTGGAAAGAGAGCTTAGCATTTAGCGTGTTATTTCGATAATTAACGTACTTATAAATCATGTTTACGAATCCGAAGTAAATAAATGAATATTTTAGGATGTATATACATATTCGAGTAAGTTGAACTTCACGTTTTTGTTTTTTGTCTCCCTTGTTTTCTGACTATGCCATCACTGTGCTTAGATTTTCTTCATTGTAATTCCGACTTTAATTCAAAATTAGTACATATGCGAGAAAAGTGTTTGATTTCATAATAATTATGCTCATTTTATTAGTTTTTTCTTACACCGAATGCATTAGTTGATTCTTTTTAATTTCATGAATGGATAAAATATTATCTTGCTATTGTGAAAAAGCCTACCATCGGTCGAGGTGTTTTCAAACCGTTTAATGCAATGCGTTATTCTTTGTGGGAAACCACATCTTCGCTAGAAAATAGGCCTTTTCTTTTGAAGATCTCCCGCTATTTTGTACGCTTCCTAAAGAGTATTTTTTTGGTGGCTGATGAGATCCTGTCTGTTCGAAAGATTTTTCGCGTATTTTCCAGTCCCTCGAGAATATTTCTCAGTTTGCCGAAGACCTCTTAGGCGAAATTGTTCGTTCTCACTTTTGTCTGGAGAATGTTTTCGTCTTCCCTTTGTCGCTTCTCTCATACGATTCTGTCCGTGAACTTGAACTCGCCTCACGTCGCCTTCAACGGCTGCTACGAACTGCGTTCGTGTATTGGGTAGATTTTCAGCCTCAAAATAATGCGTGTCGCTGGAGACGCGGCAACCGGGTCAGAGAGCGTTAGATCGTGAAACTCGGCGGAAGGAACTGCTCTCGGAAGTGTCCCTATGCGAACTCCGTATAATTGGAAAAAAATATCAGCATTTAGATTTAAACATCAAAGAAATCGATATGGCTGCGCTTAGATTTTGGTTCTGAAGAAAAGAGGTTGAAGTCAAGACATTTTGTAGTATGGGTTGTTTATAGATGAAAGACTGATCTTTTTATAGGCGTAAATTCTTTACAACACTTAAACGATATAAAAAACACTGTTCTTTCACGTTCATCTTTCAAATTACCCAGGTGGGGTGGGTTTGACTAACGTTCTTCTTAGGTCAGGTCAATTTGACAAATTTCTTAAGACTGTATTCATTAATTTGAGGATTATGTTCATGCATTTAATTAATTTTTAGAAACATAAATAACGGAAGGGATAAATAAAAATATTAAAGAATACTCATTCGCCTTTAAATCGGTTTATTCTTCCATCGTGATTTAGTGGTGAGCAAGAGAGCTCAGCGGGTGTCATGACGGTCGTAGAAGAAGGCGAAACTTGCTAGCCACGAGAAGCTTCTTTGCACCTGTGCCACTCGAGTCACGAGACCCGATCATGTGCGGCGTTTTTTTCATAATCAGATTAACTTGGAAGCGAGAAGATGTAAAGCCTCAGTTTCTAGAAACAATAATTATCGTGCAGTAAATGATTTTTCGTGCCACTACTGGTCTCTTTTTACGAGGAGAATGTGCTTGGGCATGGTAGTTGGATGTTACCGCGTGTTACACCACCGAGTTCTAACGCAACTATTGGGCATGGTAGTTGGATGTTACCGCGTGGTACACACGAGTTCTAACACAACTATGTTATTAAGAATGACAGTAGAGCTAATTGCCATTCTCGGCTCTACTATGACGTCATTCCGCTCACAGATTTGACCGGGAAAACTGAGGACGTTTTCTCCAGATGCCACTATTAAGACCTATGTGCAAGGGAAGTCGTAGCCTCCGAGTCCTTCATTAACCATCGTGTCGTGATTGTCTCAGGGTAAACAGAGTCCGTGTGTTCGAAATCAAAATCAAATGCAAGTATTGTAAATTTGAAATGTAATAATAGTTCATTCTTTTGTCCAATTTTTCATTTGCTTGTTCTAATCTACGTTACTTCTTTGCGACGGTTGCTTAATGTATAAAAGGAATTTTGTTTTTCGCCAGCAGTTCTGCTTGAAACAAAACCACTTCTGTGATTCATGCTTGTGTGCATCATCTCTGCTGCTTGTTTTCATTGGACCCTTTTTGATTTCTTGTCGAGTTTTCTTTTCATATCAGTCATCTGCAAGACTTTTAACTTTTCCCGTCTTATTAATATTTGATGTTAACTTCAGAATATAGATAATCCACGTAAGTAACAGTAAAAACAACGCGTCGGCCTGCTGCTAAGGACTGGTCTTGGTCATTTTTGTTGCATATATTTGCAGCGAGCTACGTTTTACTGCTATTACTGCACCTTTACGTATGCAACAAGATATTCCCGTGACCGACGGAATAGCCTCGCATTCGTCCCTGTTTATCTCCGCAGCTCCCGATATTTGTTCCCGAGTCTCGCTCGCGTGATTGATTGGCCCGATAGTTTCCCGATATTTCCCATCATATTAAAGCGCCTGCGAAAAAATGCTCTTCGGCTTCATTTATATTTGGCTGGAAGCGATTTGGGCGGAGCGGCTTGGTAGCTTCAATATCGGCACACGCTGTTGATTGTCAGAAGGAAAGTGACGAAGCTCGAAGATGAGGTCGTTCTTGGTAGGCGTTTTATGTTACTGCGTTGAAACCTTTTTAATGCCTTTCTTTGGCTAGTGCTTATGACAGAATTAAGCTTGGTTTCCGAATACCCCGCACAAATGATATTTGAATCCCCAGATTTCTGATTTTGGGTGTCTTAGCAGCCGAAAAACTTTAGTGTACCTAAAATAGGGCCAATACAAGATGCCTAAGGAGGAGGGCTGCTTCTGCTATAGAACAAATGTAATGTTCAATTTCTGGATGTTTCTAAATAAGACTTGAATGATGAGTCCGATAAGCACGCGATGGCTATCGGAAAAGGTGCTTTCAGCGGAACAAAACTTATATTTGCTGTGAATTAGGTTTCCTTTGTCATTTCTATTGCCCAATATCCAAGTTTTTCTTCTACATATATAGGGGATGAATTATTTTCTGTTTCGAAAAAAGATTTTTTTTGGTTTTATCTCCGTTACATACTATATAAAGCTGTTTGTAGTATTATGTAACTTTATGAATCTTTATTTATTAAGTAAAATACTTGGTGTATATATATGATTAATATATTAGTAGTTATAATTGTTGAATTCCTTGATTATGAGATACTTTACTTTGCCCATCAATTTGTATTTCTACGTAACTGCTGAGTCGTGAGAGCAAAATTAAGAAAGCTGTGCGAGTCAGGTGAGGAATTTATAAATACTGCACGAGGAAAATTGTGACGAACGAAACAATTTTAAAATCACAGCACCCAAAAAAGTTTTGTTCAGCAGAAGAGGGAATTGAACTCGGGTCATCACAATGAGAGCTGCAAAGCAGGCCATCTGATGTCAAAATACTGTTAACTGCTTGAGTGTCATCTAATGCCAAACTGCTATTTAGCGCGAAGCTTATTGGTGAATATAATACATAAAATATTGTTTAGTTAAATTTATTAAAAATTGCTTAGATTTTCTAATTTTACCAATGAAACTTGATTTACTTGCAAAAGTAAGCCAGGAATGGACAGCGTTGCCTAACGTACGAGCGGCATTATTCTTTTCAGTTGAACTTTTTTCTCCTGTGAAAAATACGATAAATTGGGGAGCCCTGACATTCGAAAAATTGGGATAAAATTAAATTGTCGATATTAAAATTATTACCAAACACACTTTGATCTACCTTTAATTCCCTCTGGTAAAAGAAGCGCCATTTTAAAAATAGTGGAATTAGAGATATATGAACATAAAATGATTATTAGTGCAGTCTTCCTGTACACACTAGACAGCAAACTAGACATCAATTGCGTTCGTTGGTCTAATCTAAAAAATTATTCCCCTCGCAATTATTATTTTATTATTTTCAAAATCAAAATTTCAAAATTTTTAGTGATAGAAATGGCTCGAAAATTGGTTACAACGAATGTCTCATACAAATCTTCGTAAAAATCTACGTAGAAATCTGCATAAAAATCTACATAAAATGAAACAATGGTAACTGGGCTGTCGGTATGGCGTCAAATGAATGTGTATCAATATATTGGTGTAATGGAATTCCTGGAAACTCTCAATTTTATTTTTGTTGTGCTGTTTATCGGTTAGTCGTATCATTCTCGTCGTCGCTCCTGACGATATAAACTTTGATGGAATCACGCTCGGAGTCCACTAGAGATGGTCAAGCTTCACTAAAAGACTTGATGAGTCGGTCTAATATACAATTGTAAACGATTTCGCATGTTTGTTCAGTCTCCTATTCTACTTGTGTGTGACTCACTGCATGAATCTGAAATTTTTTGCATTAGGTAATTTACATTCTTTTCTCGCTTACGTACGATACGATATGTACACACAGATGTTCATAATTGCGCAGAGCGATGTAATACTAGCATAAGTTTTAATGCAGTATCGTAATATCTCTCAATGAGGCTAAAAATAACGCTGCTTCCTGATTATTTTCTGTAAAAGATTTAGATAACCCTAATTCTTAATGTCATCATTTTCACTTAAATATATTTCATTCGGAGTCGCACCTGTATCGAAAGTTAACATTTCGGCCTGCAGTGACTCACGGGCTCCGTTTCCGACAGGCGCTAGTTTTAGTTGGGAATGTGTTAAAGAAATGAGTTTTATCCCGTCTATCACCGTTTGGGTCAGCCTGATGAAAGTCGTCACCGACGTCTCAACCTTCTCTGGTCCTGCTCAGCCTCCGCCCCCAGGACTGCTACGCTATAGCGAAGGTCGTCACGGGTTTTAGTACGGCTAAAGATATTTTTACGGACTCATTTTTTTACTCGGTCGCAACTTTTGCTCTCAGAGTTATCGAGTTAAAGAGGTGAAGTTACAGTCGCTTATTGGTCCCTGAGGTTAATAAATATAATATTTGGTGTGAGTCGTGGAAAGTGAAGCCATTTTGAAATTTCTCCAGTTCGACAGTTTAATTTCAATTTTTGGGGTCTAAGTTAGTGGCGCGATTGGGGCGACTGGGCAACTTTTGCGCTTGAAGAGTGAACGTCCAGCCGTTCGATTGGTGTTTCTGAACGATTATGAAAACTTTCCTAGCGAAGTAAGCTACTGAATTGAAGGTAACCGCGCTCCAAGTTCTCGTCCGCTGAAATCCCTGGCAAATAATTGTCATAAAACATATTTGCACATTCTGTTCACGAAGGTAGGGCACAGCTCACTTAGTTTCGACGTCTGTACGGTTGACAGGTCTGACTCGTAACAACCCCGTAAAGCGGGAGCTGGTTAGACAGTTTTCTAATAATTTTTCCATTTCTGTTACACCCTATGGTGACGAGTTCCGTGGCAATTTGATCAATTATTGTGTTATTCTTTTGATCTGGTTCAAATACCTTGGCTACTTGCTGCATTAGAGAAAGAAAGCTCGTTACAGTTTCTTGATCAATAGCTATTACTGGATTCATGTCTTCGGCGTTATCTCATTGTGAGTCTTTCTAAATATATGCATTTAATTGTATTTTCAAAACGAAAACATTCAAAATTTCCTTTGCCTGATCAGGCTTGAAAATTATTAGTCTCATCGCAGTCGTTATGATAGCGTATTCAGTTTCTAACTTTTCATATCGGTACGTGCAGAAAAATCATACCTTCAGTTGGCTCAAACGATGTCTGCTCACAGCGATTTCTCTATGTTTAGAGAGTGCTGAGTAGGTTTTATTTGAAAAATTTCACATTTCTCAAGTATATTGAGCCAGTGTCAACAGGTGCTGACGATTGCCATGACAGTATTATAACACTCGCATATTAGCTAAAACCCAAAACTATTTACAAAATAATTGCTTTAGGGGATTTTACTCGTGACATGCTTTCACTACGTTTTGCATTGTATTGTGGATGCTGTAGTTCATGATCTCCACAAGTGTTACCTAAGCTGCGTGCCGCACGGGGGTGTTAATGCACGCCTCAACACGCCTCTCTTTCACCTCAACACGCCTCTCTTTCACCTCAACACGCCTCTCTTTCACCTCAACATTCCGAGAACATTTCGCTGCTGGTAAGAAACATCACTCGTGTCGAAATTCGCCCTCTCAAGCGTGTGCCAGTCTGATGATAAAAGAACTCCTCGGGAACGTCCCGTAGGAATTTAATGTTTACCTTCATGGTGGATTTCTTTGACGCCCTCGTCAAATTTAGTCTGTCAATTTGGGGCTGTGTTTGTCGGTCGCAACTCCAGCGCAAGCATCGCGGAACTGAATTATCTGGAATGGCCCGCACTTCTCGGACAAGCTACAAGCTTACGACAATTGCTGCTGCTCGTGATGGTGATAATGCTGCCACACTTCGCTTGCTACTGGGGATATTTTTCTTTTCTATTGCGATTCTACTCCTTTGTTTTTTTTTGTTCCTGCTTCTTTGTATTCGTTGTTGGTTTTATGTTTCTGGTAGTAAAATTATTTGCATTTCTGTTCCATCCTTTTTTTGTGGTCCGTGCATGCTGAAGCTAAGGATATGCTTCTATTTCCTCCTTTGTAATTCGCCTTAAAATTCCTGCGCAAATCTGAATAATTCTCATGATCGCAACTTGAACTTGCGCGCTCTTACTTGGTGTGGCATGGTAATTTGTATGGCTTATTTATCTGATGTACTTTGCCTACAGCTTGTAACCTACGCTACATGTTCATTAAATATTAATCTGACCCTTCAGCGTGATCAATGAAAATGTAAAGCAGAATAGAAAATAACTTCAGACGTGAATTGCCAGTTGGGAAAATGAACTGAATTACATGAAAAGCTCCTCTTAATTTAGTCCGCCCATAGAATCACACGTGGGAGCCCTGCCGCCTGCACAGGATACAAGAGAAGCTAAGAATGAGGTGCAAATTTAACTTTAGTGAATACTATATTCAGAATATCATAGGATTGAGATTATTGATCATGACTCGCCGCTAAGAAAGAAAGGACTTACTCGTCCCTTAATTTTATAAAAGTTATACCTACCGTGAATGCCAAGGCGCCCATAGATATATGGACTAATCCCAAGCCTTCTATGTTCATATATGTGGTGGCCGTCGTAATTGCATACAGTTAACAGGTACAGCTCACAGACACAATTATATAGGGTACGCGCCTCTTACCAGCCACATGACGCCTCTGGTTGGGGTACGCGCC
>VOMN01087851.1:0-16124 GCA_014899125.1 Orchestia grillus
TAATTGAGTTTCATGCGAGGTGTGAAAAAGCGTAAATGTAGCATGGTCTCTAGTTTTAAGTAAGAGGTTTCTCATCAAATTCATATTATGTACGAATAATTTTCCCATTTTGGTCTGCATTGAACGACGCATTACCAACTGTATTGAAGCTACAAGAAATGATTGTCTATTCTGCTGATCTATTTTCACCTTTACCTAACTTGACCTTGCAATTACAAAGTTGTTTTGGGTTTGCTGCGTGAGTTTTTCACACATCCTTCTAAATGGACTGCAACAGAATCTTGAGTCCAATTTCTCCCCGCCGATTTGGTCGACATTCACTATATTACAATAGTCAAGGACATTTTCAAGGATAAATCTTCATGAACTAATGTAGCTCATTTTAAAAGCATTCGTTGAGTATTCCGCGGAATTCACGGTCTTCATGAAGCTTTTGCTGTTTTCGTGCGCTACTTGTATAACGAAGTTGTCAGCGCAATGACTGGGTGCCGTCAGTTTCGTATGCGAACTTCTACATCACAACACTTCAGTCGAAACGATTACCATCCACTGGGGCTGCGCAGGTGTACTGAGCCGAGAATGTGATGATCTTGAAGCGCGCTGCTAGTTCGTGGAATGATTGCCTACCGATAACCATACGCCATTTTCAAATTAAGTTCATCGATAGAACTACGGCTCCACAATCGAACAGAGATTCAGCTGCGCTTCAAATGCATCTCGTCCCATAAAGCGTTGTTGAAATTTCCTCCGATGAATGTGAGTCGAGGCTCGCCGTCATCCAACCTAAATAAGTTGGGGTCGGCTGAAAAAAATTCATGTATTCCGCTGACATTTACAACTCGCGTTCAAGATAAGCTTGAGAGGCAAGCTTTCCTCGCGTTTGTGAGGCAAACAAGGCATTCCGTAATTTCTTTGCGATCTTGAGCACAATTAACCGCAAGAAATTAGCAACTGACCTTATCGGTGTTTAGATCTGCTCTCGGTAATTGTGGGATTCATTGATTTTTTAGCGTTGTGTGTCGAACAAACGGGTTTGGCAGGCTCCGAGGCGCTCTGCAAAAATAAGTTCTCGCTAAAAACCGACCGGAATGACTGCCCATACGGGAAGCTCCGGCCTGGCTGACTTCATTAGGAGAGGAGAATGTTATCGCCAACCTAATCTGGCGCAGTGATAGTGCAGCGCTTCACATCTCTACATTTGTAGCAGTGCATGTTTAATGATAATAGTCAACCTAATCTGACGCAGTGATAGTGAAGTGGCTCATAGTTGAAGGCCCAGTGTAATCTCCACACTTGTAGCAGCGTATGTTTCATTAGAAGCATGTTGTCATTACGTTAATCTAAAGCAGAGATGGTTCAGCAGCGGTATTGAATGTTTTGAGAAACCTCCACATTTGTACGAGTGCATGTTTAATTTGAAGCATGTTATCTTGAACCTAATTAGTCAATGAGAGTGTTGGGCTTCACTTTTGAATTTTCGGAATAATTTCTGGAATTGAACGAATGCCTGTTTAGCTAGAAGTGTGTTATCGTTGTAAAAAGTCCTACAGGGAATTTTTACACTGAAGAGTGCAGATGCGTGTTCAAATGAAGCTGTCGCGGTACCACGCTTGGACAACCGATGAGCGGGTTCTCTTACCTAGAATTTTATTACAGAATTTAAAGCTGAAAAACAATTTTAATGCCACACGTGAACACTGAAAACGGAAAGTCCTTCGTTGTGGAGCGCTGAGTTTAATCTTTCCTATCGTATCGACATAAATTTGGATTAGGAAAGGAAATATTAACAATCTTGTTTTGAGGGGCTAATTTTGTCGTAGCCTTTTCATATTTAGGCCTAGGTATTCAGATTAGATTGCAACACTTTAATGGTAAAGGCCCCTATGCTGCGGATAGAGGTCAGTTTCTTAATCTCACAAGATGGGTGAAAGAACTCCTCTCCGTATCATTTATGTACATATTCTCTTTTTTCATTAACTTATCTTAATACTTCCATCTTATCAACGACGCGAGCTACTATTGTGCGAACTCTTTTTTCGTGCATGTTGACCGAGCGTGTCTTCGAATTTAATCTGATAAACGTACGGAATAAGTAGACTCGAACGCTGGTTGCGTACTCTCTGAAAGTGGATCTAATATTACTTCCGTCATCCGTAAGCACGTTTTATTCTCAAGCTCTGATTACAACCAGACATAGCACATTAGGGAAACACTTGTTGCATGAGTTAACTCTCATGTCTTCGTATTTTGGAGAAAAATCAAATTAATGTACTCCGTCCGATACTGCATTTTCGTGGCTATTGCCCTTCTGGATCTCTATTTTAATGTTCACTGCAGCGACTAACGCAAGTCATTTCGTAATTCGAAGCGACCCCAGTACACGCAACAACAATGACCACACACGTGTGAATGGGTGTACATGCGCATTTATTAAAAGAGTCGCTATAGGCCAGCCACGTTTGTCGCCCTCGCCAGTTCGAGCATGCGCAGAGCTCGTGTGGAACTCCCAGCGCGTTGAAGAATGCTTCGTCATGCGGGATTTTTTCAGCGTGCGTTTCTTCAAGGCTAGGGCCAGTCAACGTACACGATTAGAATTGAAGCCACCTCATTTTTTTCCTCGTAGGAATAAGTAATGGCCATAATGCTCGAGCTGCTTCCAATATTTTCGAGTCCATGTCTGTGTTGTCAAGCTTCGGTCGAATACTTGGATTTTTCTCGGGGTATTTGAATAGCAGGGAATGAGGCTGTCCATTTATAGATGGGAAGCCCATTCCTCTTCTCATTTTTACGTCTGATGTGTTTCAAACTCTTGAAGGTATTTTCAGTCAGTATTAGTTATTCTTGTCAATAATTTAAATGCCGGTGGTCATTATATGTTTTCGATGCTACTAAAATTGCTTAGAGGATTAAACATTCTTACACGCATGTTTAATTTTTCACATAAATTAAATTGCATGAAATAGAAGTGAATAGTAAACGTGCCATCAGCTTCAGTTTCTTTGATGTGACGAAGAATTTTCTCACTTGCTGTTTCGTTTTGAACTCATCATTGAAGTTTAGGTCCTGCTTTATATTCCTCGCCTAAAATCGAAAGACCGATAGAAACACTTCAAGGCTTAACCATAGATACTAAATTTGATGGCGATATACTCGGTTCTCTTTTTCCATATCCACGAGTATTGATCACATGAAATTATTTTCAAAGACCGTAGCTACCAGTTTTGCAATTGGAAACCTAATTGTAGAAAAGAGAATTGTGTCTAACCCCCAATAATAATAATAATGTAGAAAAGAGACAGAATATTCAGAAGACGGAAAATTTGCAAGCATCCGATGAAACCTGACTACTCTTTGAAATTCCAAGAGTATCAACGACCCTCACAATTGTTTCCTCCGTAATATCTCAAAACAGCGAAAATCGTCGAATTTTCTACCAGCGAACCGAAATGTTAGCTCGACCCAAACTCGGGGAGCTGACTAAGAATCCTTGGAATCCGAAATCTTTCCAGTACTGTTTCTTGGCATTCGGAGGCCTGGAAGTAGGAGGTTCACCTTCCCCTAGGGCACCTAAAACAATGCCATTGGGGTTAGGGTTAACTGCTCATCTGATTTAAATGGATGGCAGGAGGAAGTTACAAGTCCCGCGTGTGGGAGAAAGACGGCCTATCTTAATGTCTCCTGTGATGGCCTTTAAAGCTGCGAATGACCGTCGTATGGAAATGAAATAATGACGGGAATGCCGGCAAAACTCGGCGGATTATCGTACCATATACGTTGCATTTCGAGTGAACAAGCCGTCATCAGAGCTCTGACAAGAGGCCATAATGACGATTTCTCTACGCGTTCAAGCAAATGAACATGGATTCTCTTGTTTCGGCTGGAATCGCTTTTCAGAACTCTAAGAATACTCTCATGAGATATAAAACGATGGATTATCGTTTTAGGAATTACGGAGGCATGCACCGAATGCTAAACATAAGTAGACTTTGATAACTGCAGGATGGCATTTATAATCTTCTAACTTTCAAAATCTACTTGACAGTTTATTTCTAAAGTTTGTTAATATAAACGATATACCGATGAAATCTATTCTCTATCAAGAGAACATTCACTCGTAGAGTTCAAGTTTATCGTTTTTAGTCTCGTTGAAGGAGCTTTTCTTTCCCGATCAATGGGAACATACGCTTACTGAATCTATTTCAAGTTTTTTCCGACGTTAGGGCATGGCTGCTGATCGTGTATTGTCAGCCGTTTTACCCACAAATGAGGACATTCTAGTACGTATACCCATAACAACGTTCCTCGATAAAGCTCATTTGAGGGTATTGGTTGCAAGTACAAAAGTTTCATGTCGCATAACTCTAGCGAAACCTTAACATTCTTTACATGAATACGTGGTTTCCTATATGTAGCTCGTCTTTTCAGCATGAACCTTAAAACAACAGGGAGGTTTAAGTAATCTAGTTACCGTTTGATATATGAGCAACACGATACTGGAAGCTATTGTGGGTTTGAATTATAGTTTTGGATCCCATCATCAAGGAACATCGGAGAGACAATAGGGTTTGGTTAGGTATGCCTATCCATCGGACGCTATGGGGGCACTGTTAGGTTACCTTAGCTGTAGTTAAGCCTTCGGGACTGCAATCTTTCGTGCCTACATTGCTTTTTTTACTTTTTTACCTTCTTAGGTAGAATTTTTTATTTTCTTCCTCTTTACGATCGCCTTGCTGTTTCTATGCCCCTGGGATCCTGCGTGGGAACACACCTCGCCCATACTAGATGGTCCCTTATCTTCGCTCTCTGCAGGTCATATTCCTTGTGGACAGGAAACTTAAAACCAACTAACAAATAAGATTATAGCTTTGATCATCTTCCCTTTTATTTAGTTGATTTAGCGACATAGGGGTAGCACGCGTAACGTTCAACTGATTACGTGCAGTTTAGAGTGCCTTGGATGTTCGGACGCTGCAAAACTGTCATCCAGCTATTTCCAGAAGTTAGTAAGTATTGTAGCTACTAGATTGAGTCCTGTGGAATATATCATTGAGGATGAGCAAGCATCGCAGTCACTGTTTTGCATCACAAATTTTGAACTTAGCATTTTACTGGTACCTCCCGAGCGCCTCATAGCAGCATATTCGCCGAGTGCGTTCATGGATGGTGTGTGATTGATGGTAACTTCACTGTAATATAGAACTAAATGTTTCTTCTAATTCCTTAATTCCGGTTTTCTTCCCTTCTTTTCGTGTGCCACGGGCGTGGCAAAGATATCAATTTAAACTTCTTGTTTTTTCTTCTCGCCGTCGCCGCACTTTACATCGCCGTCGACTCAAGGCAAGCTCACTTCAGCTCTTCAGGCGCACTTCATAATGCGGTCACTACCGGCTTTAGAACCCTTAATTCAATGAGCGATACCGTAGTTAGCTTACAATCATTTATTTCTGCTTGAACGCGGCTCTAACTGGGGAAATAAAATTTACCTAATTATTATCATATACTAAGTTTTGTACTGCTCACTTTGAAATTTTACATACGCTAATTCAGTGTTATATTGTGCCACAGATAATCTTAACCCATTCCAGGTAGCAGAGTACCAAACCAGGTTTGCAGATCTTGAAGCCGACTGTGTATAGTTTCCATAACTGTCGGCCACCTCCAGTCTATGTAACGTAGGAGTCGTTTAAATGTAACAGAGAAATTTTACAGCAACTAAATTTGAAAGCGCAACAGGATCGAGTCGGTTTTTGAAGGACCGTTGTGGAATTCCGCTCCTTAGAATGGACTTAAATGATCCAATGACATATTTTTCTAACGCATGAGGTCGGTCATTCAAAGCGAGTAACTTGGCATATTACGGAAAAAATACCTCTCAGTTCTCTCGATGCTGGACCTTACAGCTTAATATATAATTGCTCCACACCTGTAAGCGCGTTCTTAACTCTGGACTTGAAGACCCCTAACTTTTTTCTTAAATCGGACTGCTTGACAATAACTGCACCTCTTGACTTCTTGTCCCTAGCGAGAAATTCGATGAAAGCGAAGACATGGTTTTCAACTATGACCTGAATCACGATCGAAATGATCATTGATGGACCTATGTCGGTCTCATTTACTCTTCATCAGCTCTCGCAAAATTGTGTGATAGCGCAATGAAATGCAACTTTGTTCGATCCGTCGTCGAATCTTCGGCGTCACTCGGTAAAATTGACTAGAGGTGTTTCATCGCATCAGTTCTTTTTTATATCTTCTTATATCTCAAGTTCCTTTACCGATCTGTATTTTCCTTTCTGACTAAAATAATTTGTCTTTTTTAGGCCATCTTCTCGTTCTCTTCCGAGTAAACTCTACGTCATGGTTCTTTGAAATACAGATGAATATATTTCTGGTTCCGAGGAATCGTTTTTAAAGTTTCACGGCTTCGATAAAATCTAAGTACCTGAGGTGAACGATCTTACTGATCACGAGGTTCGGTCTGCGCTGAAAGGCGGACGCGCAGGTGGGTTTGCAAATAAAGGCTTTCTTCTGAGTCCTGGGATGATCCGACGACAAAAGCGCGGCCGACCGTTCGAAAGAAGATCGTGCAGCGCAAGTCCTTCCAGCCCTCCATCCTGACTCTGTCTTCTTTCCAGTTGAAGTGTCTTTGAAATGGCAGGAAGAACGACTGCGAATCCAAATGGCATAAAAAAATCATTGTTTTGGTGTGTTTAGCCAAGCCCATAAGAGGCACGGTGGAATAGGCGCCCTTTAAAAGACTATAGACACAGACTGACACTGCTGGACAAAGGTGAGCGAGAGGAGGATTCGACGGAACACGATTCAAGTCGGGTAAGACGACCACAGACCTTGGACACATTACTCAACTTTTCCTATTGGCTCTCGCTTGGAAGATCGGTCCAAGACATCACGATCTCCCGGTGGACGTTTGGGTTGAGTTAGGGTTTACCTGCAACGCGGTCGTCACTTCAGGACCCTCTCGCATGAGCGAATTCAACCCCCTTCGACTTTCAGGACACACTTCTGGATGATCGCGTGAATTGACCGCCGTTTAATATCTTATACCTCGACTTGCAATCTTAAACCGAAAAGGGATTTGTTACATGTTTGTGCGTGTGCTCACAGAAAAATGTTGCAATTTTTTGCAGATACGTTCTAGTTTGTCTTCTTTATTCATGATTTTAATGCGTTTTAATGCGGGATTCGATTCAAAAGGGTCCACTTAAATCATTTGATAACATTTTGTTAGGATGTACATTGTATTCCTACTGGTTATTCCCATTGCGAAGTCTATATTCTGCAACGTATGCTGCCGTTAACTGCAAAAAATTATTTGAAAAACCAAAGATCGTAAACAATTACGGTCACATTGCGCTGGGTAAGTATGGGTAAGTAGCTACCCATAACCAGGGAAGCGCTGAGAAGGGTCGCGCATTCAATAGCTAACGTACTCTTCTTACGTAACTGCTGCAGTTCTCGTATGAAATGGCGAAAATAACTCGTATTTGAAGATTTCGGTGCCATGACTGAAGGTTGAATAAATGAAGAGACACTAGCTTCCTGGAGAGTCAATCTTCTCGCGAAAAATTTGGTGTATGCACAGAATTTTCCATCTCGTTGGAGCTGCGTGGCGCCGAGTTTTTCTTAAAATACTCAGACTCTTCACCTTGATGATCAAAATTCCTGAAATTCCACAAAAGATTGAAGCCTGAGGTAATTTTGGAAAAGTATTTCACAGGTTCCAGCCATAGGGACTGATGCTTTATATAATTTTTTTCATAAGCATCCTGATTTAGAATATTTTATTTCCATTGATTGTTTTCTGTTTACAAAAATACCTAATTATTGACCCAGTATATACTTGTTGCCGAATTACTTTCAATTTCATCCGATTATTGTCTGCAGTGCATAAACTTCTCAGAATTTAGAGTTAATTCATTACTGAAATTTTATCAAGGATGTGGAAAAAGTTTCCCATACAGGTTTCTGAATATTTTTGAAGCAGATTTTTTCAGCGAAAACGGTTAAGCTGCACCGGAGCATCACGCGACAAACGACTTCACCTTGCGTTTCTTGTCACTTATTTCGCGAAACTGCTACGCGTTTGCGAGCCGTCGTCGAGGAGCTTAGCCTATGACGACCGATATTTGTTTTGCAGTAAGACTACATTTAAATTTGAACGAAAAACTGACACCTGTCAACATATACGGTGTGGCTTCTATAGCTCGAGCGAAAAAAAAGGAGCAGTCGTAAGGCTGCTGTACCGTACCGTGTTTTACCACTGATGCAACTGATACAATAGCACTGGTACAGTACAGCGGTGCCGTAAAATACTACTGATCCTTATTGGATGAACTGAGTTTACGAACTACCGACTGCCTCGTCAAAATTGGAAGCTGATGAATGTGAAAAATTGTAATTTCCTTCTTCGTATGAGGCTTCCTTTGTGTTCTTAATTTTAAAGTTTTTGTGGAGACCTTGAGGAACAAGTTTATAGGACGATGTTTGCTTAGTTCTTTCTGAATTTTACGAGTATCGCACGATTTGATTTCGTTATTGCTAGAAACTTCGCACATCATTCAAAAAATAATTTTACCCCTGTAGTGTGCCTCAAAAAAAAGTCATTTTGTGAATACGTTATGTCTAATCGGGACAAATTGAAAACTGAATATAAATTATTATTAAGGTTCCTTATGAAGGATTAAAAAACCGTCCAATACAGAGGAAGGATCTTCGATAAATAAGCATGATGAACCGGATGTCTAATGGCAAAATAAATGATTGTGTTTTTAAAATAAGAGTACGAATCGATCTATTGCATATCTACTGCGATAACAATGAGAAGTCTACGTTCTGAGAAGTAATATCCATCGTTATTATTGGCGGAGCAGAGCTGTGAACCTATTACTGAAAGTCGTGTTCTGCGCTACCGATATTTCAGAATTTAAAAATAAGGGCGAGCCGCCCTTCCCATGACCAATTCCCGTGTCTATGCCGAGCCAACTTTATGACGACCCTCATCATAAACTGCTTTGCATACAATGCATTCGACTCGGGTAGATCATGTCAGGTTCGTTAATACTATCAGAATATGGTTTTGTAGTTAGTGGAAAGCTTGTTCTGTTGTCCGATGAAATATTTGTATTTGGCTCTGACAAAATACGGGCGTATGATGCCCGACTCAGTTGTGAGCGCTAAACAAATGGCAACACATGCGATGTGCGTCCGCGCCTCCATCGCATTGCAACGGACTCCACATTTGTTCGGGATGCTGCGGCGTATTTACATAGTGAAATGCTTGTTGGTTTTGTGGGCGCTTCAATGACGGTCCGTGTCTGTAGCTTCTGAAAACCACTTCTGCGGACAAATTTCGATCCGTGAATGCGTGACCAGTTATCTTGATATAGCTGTGCCTGAATTTGAGCGCACGGTGTTGCGTCACGGCACAAATGTAATTTACAGGTTTTTCAAGTAGGTGCTTCTTAAAAAATAATTGAATCGGTCGATCCATCATTGTTATGATAAACGTTTTTGCTTTAAAAGCCAGCAAACAAGTTTTAGCCAATATTTTCACAGTTATGGGAATAAGTGCACATCTGATCGTTTAAGCAGAAGTGAGCGCTTCTCCATGATGCGTGGTATCAATGAAAGTTCGAATAAATTCCACAAATCAGGATAAACTCCGGACCTCTTGGCTTTCGAATTATTTTCCGCTAACGGGAATAATTTCTTGCATTTGTTTTTGGCAAATTCAGAGCAGCGGGCCCGTTTAAAAAGGCCGTAAAACACAGCTGCTTCTAATTAGGAGATTCAGGAGAAGGGCCAATAGCTGTTAGTGTTAATGCTGTTAAGTTGTTTCACTTCACCTCTTTGCGCGCCAATTTGCAGTAACGCGCGTAGTGCGATTTTAAATTCAAGGCAATTTGGCCTTTATTCTAACACTCCCGAATTACCAGTTATTAAAGGTGATGAAGTTATAATTATGCCGGAGCTTTAATCTGTGATCTTATGCATTAAGGCCGCAGCTTTGCTTCTCAGTTGAAGTTATTCTGTAATTTGACCAGAGCTTAAATACGCAGTTTGTATTTCGTACATTTATTGGGGAGTTCAATTAATCACAATCTTCGTAGCGCATTCTTGGGAGATGAAAACAGTGATGAAAAATATGTTAACACGTTAACCGCCATTCTCGACACAGGTAAAATTACAAGTCGACAAATATCTCTCGTGAATTTAAAAATGGAGGATTTGGCTTTAAAAATTTCGGCTAACTTATCAATTTTCCTTTTAATTTAAATTAGCATGTACGGGTGATGACCAGAAATTTCATGAAAACTTGATAAATTTTCTTCATATATATTGCTGCTTTCGCCAGGTTAGGTTAGGTTAGACGACCTCGTGTACCACATGTGGTCCACGTGGCGGTCAACGTGTTAAGTTTCAGGGACCTCGTACTTGATTGAAAACCTTTTACCCTGTATACAGACTCTGAGCTGTCAACAAGCGTGGAAGTATTGTCCTAAAAATAATTAAACTGTATCAAGTGCCAGGCATGGCTCCTGATCACTCCGATCAGGAGATACACTTGGTGCCCTAAATCCACTAAGTACCCAAATACACTAAGCACTTGGTTGTGCACTCCTGTACTACCAAGTACACTAAGCACTTAGTCGTGTACTCCTGTACTACCAAGTACAAGTCAGGGTCCACTGGTACATGCATGAGCCTCAAGAAACGAGTCCCATCGTCCCACTACCGCTGCTGGACTTGTCGTACAAGGCAGGGGCGGTGTGGTGCGCGCTGCCGGACGCGTATCTCCCCCAGGTTGTCAGCACCAGGTCTGTGGCCTTCATACCTCCCCCATTTTAAGGAATAAATTATCTGGCCACCAAGATAGCGATGTTGTCTCCCGCACTTCAAAGCTGCAACCTCCGCCAGACTGAGCAGCTCTGCGTCGAAGCAGATTTTTCCGTAGGACCTTTGAAGAGCGACCGCTTGCATTTGTGTCTAATGTTTGCCCTTCTTTCCTGGGTGCATGTGTGATCTTTTGGAAAGAATTATGGGAGCTGGCCTCTAAAGTCGATCCCTTTTTAAGCTCAACTCTCTAGTGATGGAGGTACAATGACTGTTGTGTATTTCATCTATTTGATGTGAAATATTCCTCACTAATGAGTTAATGTCTTGGGTACAGACTCGTGAACACTGTCGCCTGCACGTCCCATCTAATTTAAATTGCGTTTTCTGAGCTCCCACTTCTCTGCNCCCTCTCCTCTGGTGAGCTCCCTCTCCTCTAGTGAGCTCGCTCTGAAATATCTCATTTTCAGTGCCATGTACCCTAATGAACGTCCTTTTGAAATAACGCGATTTTTGCGCTTGTTCTCACACGCCCAGGGGAAGCCTGCGGGTGCGAGTGCTGGCGAAGATGAGGAGGGCAGGCATAGGACGACACGGGCTGCAAATTGTGCCTGAGGCAATGGAAGGGAGATCCTATCAGAGGGGACAATTGCATGAAGTAACATGACTTCTGTCCCTCGCGATTAACTATTATTTCCGAACTCCTTCTTCTGTGAGACGATAGGAAATGTCCGTTATTCCTACGAAACTTTGTTTTTGTAATATACTTGTAATTACATCGATTACTGTCATCATATTGAAGAATCAAATTTAGAAATTCATTAACCTGATCGTAAAAGCATTGTTTTAGCACTACGATTTTTATTTGCTTTTTCATGCTTTTTAGTTGAAAATTGATAGGAATTTACGATGTTAACCCAGGAACAAGACTGAAGTGAAGTATTCTTACATTGTGTTATTTGCCAGAGTGACCTCACTGCCGCACGCACGTGGCCTGGGAGCGGAACCTGATGGCTATGGCAACGTGACCCCAGGATTACAGTCCTTACCCGTGGATTCGAGCAATGATGTCCGTCAGTCCAATTCAGATTTGCAGGAATCAATTAGAAAAAGCGCGCCAGCAGCACGGGAATTATCTCCAAAAGATGAGCTGCTCTCGTGAACGAGGATCAGTTCTCTCTAGTCATTTGGACTCCAAATAGTAGCAATTTGACGTTGTAATTCCTTAATACTGAGAAGAATTATTTTGGCAAGCAACAAAGTGATCGATTCGCAACAATATGCATTACATGTTTGTAGGAAGTTCATTCGCCCTTTCCGTTAATTCAGCGCTGTGTTAAGATTGTGAACATCTAATCTGTATTTGTTGTTGACATGCAATGGTAATTAAAGACGTCGAAAAAACATCCTTTGTTAAGTGCACCGTCTGGATATCCTTGGAAATGTTGAAGCTTCTAGGAATCGGTGAATGAAAATTTTTGAGAGATTTGCAAACTTGTTTTCAGCAATGAATAGAATGATGAGTATCAAGTGGGGAGTTCTAGTGCATGCATTCATTGTTTCCGGCGATAATGATTGCATAGTACTACATATCGGCCTCAATATATCAAGGCTAGGGGGAGTGTGGAGAGCTTAGTTTTAATTATTAAGGGTCACTTAAGGTTCCGAGCAGATTATTGATTGTTCGAAGAAAACAATTCCAAGGATCGTACAGTACTCTTGCTCGCATTGACAAAGTAATTTAATACTGCAGAAGAGTTTAGACTAAGCCCGCTCTATCAATGTGCGTTGTCCAAAATTGTGGACGCAACTAAGCAATGACAGCTTGTTTAGCTTTTGAAGTGCTCAGCTAAATTCCTTATGGCCATAGAATGTCTTCGACAAAAATTTGAGTGACGATTACTTCTCCCACTTTTTTTGCTGACGTATTCGATCGAGCGGAAAATTCGCAGAACTGCACAGACATTCGAGCGTTTGGACAAACTGCGCGGTTCCCATCGTACATTCATCACAACACATCATTTCCAGGTGCACTTCGTAATTCCCAGAAGTCGCCTGAGTCGCACAGCTACCGTGCGTTCGACAACCATCATGACATCCCGCTCCACGGGGTCGACGAGAATTATTGCGGGTGCGACATTCGAAGATCGTACTTCATTCCCCGGCGCACAGATGACGCAAACAGCACGTACATTTATAACTCCTATCACGTTTCATTTACCACTTAGCGTCATCTGTCATATCACCGAAGCGGTAACTTCTCCTACCACAAATTTATTGCCCTTCTCTGCAGGAAGCTTGATGAGCTTGAGTTCTATTGTCGGGCTGTAAGTATTTAGGTGCTTTTATAATCTTATTATCATTCGAGCTGTTTGAGTTCCTTAGTCGTTCAAATTCGTCTGTCGTTCAGCCTTGGGTCAGTTGGGTAATATGGGGTTTGATAATTGAGTTTTACGTATGCTTCTTATGACGAGCGCTTATTTTCACAAACGTTTTGTTATTGTTCATATAGTGCTTGAATTATTTGCTTCAGCCGTATTAACAATGTTACAAAAGCTTGACGAAAAAATTCAATATCCTCATTTCGAATAAATACCAGAGAATACAGGGCACCGTACCCGCTGTCTTGAAAGCTTCGAGTAGCAGAAAAATATTCATCTTATTTCTTTGTTAGTGAGGTTCTCTTGATTACTTACTCGTGTTTAGCTTTCACTATGACCAACTTAATTAGGTTAAGACATTCATTGATGAGAATAGCTCACCTGTCGTTAAATTTTGATTAAAACGATAGCACTTAAACAGATCTATCATTGATTTTATCAAACTTTTGTCATGGAAGAGAAATGGACCCGTGAATTTCTCTGTCTTCATTTATGTGAGATTTTAAAGATATTAATTCAACGGCTATGCTGGACGACTGAAATGTTTGGCAACATTTTGCTTTTACTTGAATTTATAGGTACGAATCACACTTAAAAGTGCAGTGAGGAAGAATCGGTGAAGCTCTTCGCGGACGTAAGGTAGATTATCAGCTAATACTAGTAGCTTCATCGACACGATACCGTCGTTTCAAAATTCTTCTTCGTTTTAAAATATTACTGACTTTTTCGCAGAAAACTAGAAGTAACCTTTTATTGCATATCCACAAGACTGCTGGTAGTTTTACGTACGACGCTAAATGAAGCCTTATCGCCAAGTAATTTGATCGTTAAAGGTTAGGGCAAATGTGATGTATCACCTGCACGATCGAGTTGGTTGTCACGATGATTGAATGCTAATGCATTGGAGTTGTATGGAGGAGCTGCAAGGTTACTGAACACAGCATTCTATGGGAGTCGTGTTATAAAATCATAATACGCTGAAGTTAGCGACGAGTTTCAGGAGAATGCAGGCTTGAATGGTGCTTATGATCGGCTGTCTAAATTCGTTACATCTTGAGTCTCGAATTGCTTGAGAATGAGCAGATGCCACAAATCATGGGTGTTTGGTAAAGGATCTGTCGGAAAACTTCTTGATTTAGTGCTCATGAGTCCTGCATATATCAATGACGATATTTCCTGTGATGAGGTCCAAAGTGGCAGGCACGATGATGAGAAGTATCCTAAGATGGCAAGAGACGGAATAAAGTGGATACTAAATTGGTCAGGGTATGCTTGTGCAGATTTTTCTCAGTGGTAACGGAAATCATAGGGAATCTAGGCTTCGTCACGTACGTGGCATAGAGCGCTTGCCTCCTATTTAGGAGGTCCGAGCTCAATCCTGGCGGACTGCTTCCTTCAAAACGGAAGATCAAACCCCACAGTCATAAAACCGACACACCAGTGTGACCCGGACCGGGGCTCATGCGCTTCTTCGAAATAATCCAAGAAATGAAGAGTCAGCAGCTCGTTTTTGATGGGGACCTTCCTGGGGGCTGTCCTTCCCATAGAAGTTGTCGGGACACGAGGAAGAGATCACAGACGGGACGTGGTAAGGGCCACGAGCAATAACTTCACGGTTGCGACTCAATGGTGGAAGTTGGCGTTTCGGGCCGATTCTTTTGAAGTGCAAAATGTTTGGCAACGGACTCCAATCCAATGGTATGGTTTCGTCCCGTATGTAAGAGAGAGGTTCTAGAAGAGCACATCGATTAAGGTCTACAATGTCGAATTTTCGGTATCAAATTCAACGATTCTGTTAATATGTATTGTATGTATTTTTGCAGCCAATTTAACCCAAGTTCTGGGCATATGAATAGTTTACCAAATTTTCTAAGGATTTAGTTGGTTTAGCTCGAGCAGTGAAAACTAAGCTGAGGCTGAGGTGTCGCTATAAAGCTCTAGGGGACAACTCACCCTGTGTGAGGCAAATCACAGACGTACGCAACAAGTATCTCAATGCTCAACTTGCTGTACTTTCTAATGTTCAACCCACTTTCCACACCAGTAGTCTATTTCTATTCAATCTTAAAGTCAAACTGAGGATATCGATTCAGAAATTATTACCCAGCTTGTGCGATTAATTTATAAATGTGTTTTAGTTCTATATAGTTACACTTTCGTCACGTATTGATCAATTCATCTTACTTCAGATATTTCATGCACTCTTTTAATTCTTCGGTCATGGTTTGTTGTTGTCTGTTTGTATGTGTCAACTGTGGAAGGGTTTTAAAAGTTTCCTTGTCATTTCATGCAATTATTTCATCTGAGGTCTGCATTTTGTAATTTAGTTTGATAATATTCATTTTTACTAGCTACTTCAACATTTACGTACGTTTCTATGTTCGCAAAACTATTTCCATAAATCTTTTCTTCCGCTAACTCACCATCAAGTGGATTTACCTTGTAATCATCTTCCCGGCCTTAGTGTATTCTCACGTTCACCCCTTTCGATCACTCCTTTTTCTGTACTTCCACTGCACTCCTTAGTTTCTGTAGCTCAATCCGGATTTTCACGGTACGGTTCATCATCCTTATTTCTTCGCTCGATCTTCTCTCCTTCTTTCGTTCCCTCATGTCTGCCATTTCTCGCCGCACATTGCTGTCTATTTTCTGTATTTGACGCGCGAATTCCGCAATACGCCACGATATCCTCGTCCCTTCACACGCCATTCTCTCCTGCCTTCTTCATCGTCCTTCTTTCCTTCCATCCTTCTTTCCTTCTATCTTTCCTTCCATTCTTCATTTCTTCCATCCTTCTTTCCTTCCATCCTTCTTTCCTTCCATCCTTCTTTCCTTCCATCCTTCTTTCCTTCTAACTATCTTTCCTTCCATTCTTCTTTTCTTCCATCCTTA
>VOMN01087852.1:0-24205 GCA_014899125.1 Orchestia grillus
ACGCTAGGAAGCTCCTCGGATCATGCGGTAACGCAAGCTTCAAAACAATGTAGGTCTTTGGGCTCTTTTACTTTGTGGCATACGCAAAGAGGGACGACTAAATGATGGTCTCTTTTTGATAGCGGCGCGTCAGAAGAGACTAAGCCATGAAAAATGTCTTCAGGCTACGCGTTTTATGGCTCTCGGTACGTGGGCAGGAACAACAGCATCTGAAATCGTGCCACAAATGTGCCGCAGTGATGAGGCGCATCTTCTTTTCCGAGATAAATTAAACGAACTCGATACCTCGACATGCATGCGAAGACGTTTGAAGTAGCGTTCTTTTTAGTACTTTGGTTTGCGCTGTGCTGATCGTACAGTTGACACAGATAAACGGGAACTTATAAAATGCGTAGTGCCAGTGTACAGGTTTCAAGCATGTACAATTTGGATTACTGCCTCATAAGAGGTAAGTTGTAATGGTTCAATAGTTGTCAATAAAAATTTTTATTGGATTTTTTTAAATATACATATTTTTTGAAGTTCCCGGTTTTCTGTGTCACCTTATATTTGTCGTATTATATTTTTTTCCCCATTAAATCCCGTACGAAATGGATTCGAAAGATTTTCCTCACTCTAGTATTGTATGTAGCTAGTTATTTAAGTTTTGACTTACATATTACATCTGCTGATTTTTGATCATTTCAACTGTGGTAAAGCTCACTTGAGTTGATCATCCAATTGGTTTTAGCTAATTGGTTTCGAACATTTGTAGAAATGAGGAATTTAGAGCTTACCTCTTCGCAGCTCAGACTACTTTAGTTGAGCCTTAATCTTTCATCCGAACGAATGCGTAGCTCCGTTGATATTTTGGTAAGATTTTGAATATGTAAAAATAAATCTTTGTGATATAATGAGCCCTCTGCTATTACTTGTACGTTTTAGATTTTGTGTTTCCTAATTGTATGTATATTGTTGTGTACTATTGTCCATTAAACACCGAAACTTGAATAAAGTTCTACTTTGAACTTTTCTTCATCTCTGTCAGTTAGAAATATTGCGAAAATTCAGAGAATGTAAAATCATGAAGAAATTCTCTACAAGTCAGGTGACGAAACTGCACACTCCCGGCATGCGGTTGATCAGTTTTCGATTTCACTCCCACAAGTCGAGTCGCAAGTTTTTTGTCAGGATCTCAAGGTGAAGTACAACATGCGTAACCGGTCTTCTCGGCTCTTCATTTGCATCTCAGATCTGTTCCAGAACATCACACTCGAAGATGTTCGTAGCTTGGGACAACCCAGTACGCAATGGCTCAGTGAGCTAATGCTTTACTCTTTTATAGAACGGTTTGATGACTCCCTCGTATCATCATAATTCAAGTTTACTCTTTTACCAGAGCTTGAAATCCCAAACTTCATCCTCAACAATTGTTGAATTAGCATAGCTGATCGTCAAGTGTGTATGTAGCAGGATAGGACTTATCTTATTTCCATTTTATTGGAGCCCACTGTCCAACGCGCCTTGACATAATTCTTAAAAATGCCTTTGACAGGTTTCACATTTGTTGAACATTCAAGGCCTCGGATCAGTGCGATGATCCAGACGTGATAAGGTCGTACTCCAGAATTGTGACGCTCGTGTAATGATTCTTTTAGCTTCGAGACAGAAGTCGTAAGTTATTCAGTTCACAAAATACATGCGATCTTCAGACGAGCTACGTACACGCCGCATTGGTGCTCATGAAATTGTTTCGAGAAAAAGACGCGGAAAAATCCCGGGAAAGATTTTCATTGAGAGCTTCGAATAGACCACGGACTTCCATGATGCTTATCAGTATCTCTTCAATTACGGAGCTTTGTTCACCTGCTCGTTCAGTGTTCAGGTGAATGTTACATGGCAATCATAAATTAATGCAGACGTCAACTAACTGATATGTTCATATGTGAACTATTTTTTCACTATGCACTACATTTTTTAAGGTTGACAGTATTACAATAAAAACAAATTGAAATATTATAAAAGTTCAGAGCGCTTCCTTACATGAGAGTACGTTTCATCGAACCTCCACCTACATGTAGAGAACTTTAGAATTCGCTCTTTTAAGATTAGTTTAAAAATGCAGATAAATTGAATTTTTAAATTTAACATTCATGTAGTACGAACATGAATTTGTACCCCGTTTTCAGTATAATATTCATCCGTACGAGATTTCAGAGACTGAATGTTCATTTGTCTTCTGTATAATTTGGATATTTTGTTTAACAATTTTTCAACTTTTAGTGACCAGCTTGCATCTGGAGATGATTGTCAGTACGCTTTTACTGCTTCAGTAAATGAGATTTCAGCATAGAAGAAATTGTGAAAATGCTAGCAAACATAAACTATCGTCACATAGTTTTTACATTTTTCCTTCTACACAGTTATGAGAACTATATGAATTGGATTCATCGAATATTTTTTATCTAGACTTAATATCACATTAAAATGAAACTTTTTCCTAGGAATTCAAGACCTAAATTCTATGTAACGTACATTCTTGGCTCGTAGTTCGCCTGTTTTATTCCACTCGATTTCAAGCAAAATTTTAATTTGAAAAACGGTCCGATATATGCAATGTGATCAAACTCAGCTGGTACGTATATCACGGCTTATCCATTTCAAAACCATCTTGAATATGCAAATATGGAAGGAGGACGAAGGCTGAAGCATTTACAGATTGGACACAGACGGTCGTGGTCATACAGGCTTCAGCCGTTTGCTCAAATAACTTTTAATTTGATTCGCAGTTAAAATGACGTGGATGGCAACGCGAATTCAACCAAATTATAAGCCGATGAAGCGGTGACTGACGATTCTACTACATGAAAAATCTTTTGTTATATACAAGCGCTTATACATGAAGTTTATTAATGAAAAGCAATGTATGCCATTTCATATGATTTACAAGTACTTTGCGAACCAGTATGCGAAGTATCCTTTCGGTAATAGATATACACATGTAATCGTGAAAACGAGCTATCTTGTACATGCATTAGACTCCATAAATTATGTGTTCAGATTTTTTATCCAAACCGTTCGACTACTGCTGCACAAAAAACGTTCCGTCCAGACTCAGGACTGTTAAGTTAAAACATTAAAGGTGCAAACCTCTCTGGAATATTGGTCCCCATGCAGGACTTCATTTTGTGCGCATGAAAATGACAATGAGATCGGCATTGCTAATAAGCAGTTATTTAGTGCACCACCCTGGAAAAAACTTACCCAGGGTAAAAGGGGTAGGAGAACCTAAAGGTGAGTTGTATTAAATAATGCGTCACGTCTGCATAATTAATACATGGAAATCATACAGCCTGCACACTTGAAAAGCCAAATGAAACATTTAGTCGTGCCACTTCTCTGTGTGTAATTTTTGAAGAGATAAGCGACGTATCCATTTGTAAACAAGGCAACCTGATGAATTCATTACCTATTCACGACTCAATCTGATTGACATTTTAAGCACACGTATAAATTCAGTCAAGAAAAAAGTACATACTTCCGATGGTTTACAGCCCACGAAATTCTGTAGATTTATTATTATTATTTTTTTTACTTTCCCGATCATCTGATATAAGACAAGAAGAATAGTGAAAATGATCCTTCGTTTCAAATTTACGTTTTCAAATGTACTGTACCGAAACGCAGTCTACGTACGTACGAATCGGCAGCAGGGACGAGTGTTGATCTAGAGCTGCTCGCCATCTCTGACCTTCAGGCTCAGCGACATTGACATCAGTAGCAGCAGCGCGTCCCGTCGCGTAACCGAGTAAAAAAACTTGCCAGACGCTTTATCAAAACTATTCCATCAGCGATGTACCTGTTGCTGCTCCATTCTCTCTGTCTTGCGTCATGAAATAGTATTCATCAATTTGAAATAGCCCCCATCAAGTTGAAATAGCACCCTTCAATTTGAAATAGCACCTATCAATTTGAAATAGCATCCATCAATTTGAAATAGCATCCATCAATTTGAAATAGCATTCAACAATTTTAAATAACATCCATCAATTTGGTATAGCACACATCAATTTAGGCAGTGAACAGTTGAGCAAAGTTGAGAAGTTCAATAAATAAAATTTTCTCACTCAAGTTAGCGCTGTTAACGTGGCACTACTGTGTATATCACTACAGATATCATGGATTTTTTGCAAAATATGAACACGAAGTGCAACTAACTATGCAGGAAGGATAGCGGAAATATTATGTATGGCAGAGCCTCTTATAATGTATATCAGAACCTCATGAAGAACTCGCCCTTATCGCATCCCTCCTTGCAGACTGCACAAAATTTAACGGCTTCGCTTGAGTTCAACAATGTGGACCATGAATTACCCCTCACCCTTCGCTCGACGAGCATTCAGCGAACGAACTCAATAAAAATGGCCCAAAACTACGAACTAAACAATTGTTTTTAACGAAATGCAATCAAGGAACTGCATTAGTTTATCAGCGTTCACTAGCTGTTTTTTTTTTTGCGCGCGGAAATGTAGTTAAAAAGTAAATTTGCGTGTCTTGTTGATTTTATATTTCTTCTTTCAATGAACTAATGCTAAAAATCGAATGCTAACAATGTTCTTAATGCTGGAGTTAGGTCGGACGTCAAGGGAATGTACAGTCAATTTGAAATAGCAATCCCAGTCCCTCGACTCCCGACCTCATTGCAGAATTGAGAGCAAAGTTGACATTCGATGACCATATTTGAGTGTCTTCCGACACTGTCGTCAGACACTGTTTTCAGACTTTGAGTGAACGTGTGAAGGGCTCTTGAGTGTCGCTCATTTGTTGATAATTCACCAATTCGTATTACCATTTGGTCGGCAAAAATCAAAGGGCTCTTGCTTGATTATTTTATCCTACTATAATATAAGAACAGTTGGAGCATGGGCACTAGTTCATGACTGTGATTGCACATAACTTTCAAAATCGCGTCACATTGTAAAATCGAAATTAACAGCCGTGTAGCTAAGTGTCCTGATTTGCTTGCACCAGAAATCAAGAAAAGTATAATTCGGCAGTTTCCGAGGGAATGTTCTATTTTCATTCAGCTCAATTTTAATGGTGATAAAACGCGTGTGCCCGATCTTACCCTCGACAACCGAGTCTGGAAAGTTTGTACCGCGGCTTGGCGTAATTGCATGACATATTTTTCGAATCAACTTTTTGTCAACTAATATGTTCATAAGTGAACTATTTTTTCACTATGCACTACATTTTTTAGGCCGACAGTATTACAATAAAAACAAATTAAAATATTATAAAAGTTCAAAGCGCTTCCTAACATGAGAACCTACAAAGCGCCACCTACATGCAGAGAACTTTCAGTCTTTGCGTTTAAAAATTTTCTGAGAAGAATCGAATAAATTTATTTTAAATGGTCAATGAGCAAAAATTATATTTTTGACTGCACGCTCTAAACTTTCTAATCCATTTCTTGAGTTATTTCGGTGAAAGCAAGTTTTCAAACAGCCTGAAATGCAAGCTAAGCGAACATATTTTGAGTGAATTTGTACCCTCAATCTAAGTTGACGAGATATTATTTAGCGATTTTCGCACGGCGCTAACGTGGGGCGATCATTTACGGTGGCGTAAAATTAATCTTGGTAAATTTTAATTGAGTCTCATAATTTCAATAAAATTACAATGAAACCTAGCTGGTATTAAAGCAGCGCCGTGCTCACACTAAACATGGGTCGGTGAATCGCTATTTTACTACGAAGCTCCTTGCACTCGATTTCTTAAGTAAAAAGCACGTCCAGCAGTACCTCTTGGAAGCCAATGAGGTCTCAGTGCAGAGCAATTTGTAAAGGTTAACTAAATTATACCTAATTCTCGAGGTAAAAGAATGATGAAACCCATAAGCTATGTATGTACAGCGCGGCAATGTCCATGTTTATCAGGAGATGTTTCCTTCTCATACCTAGTTTTCCAGTGAAATAAAACACATGGGGAATCATACTAGTTTCAATTTATTTCATTAGAATGGATGGTTTAATATAAATAAAGTGTTTTTGTAATTCTCATGCGTGTGAATAGGTGCAAAAATATGTTTTCGAGATAACTACAACCATCCTTGAACCATACCGTCAAGCAATTACTTCCAATGTACTGGATTTCAGAAGCCATTACCTAACTTACTGACCGTCCAGTACACTCTCCTTTTTTTAGCTAGCGAGTTAACAACGTTTGGGTGAAAAAACTGCCTCAGCAAATACGGTTTAAGGGCACAGGAGTAATCTCTGTTAGAGTCGACCTTTCGAGAGCGGTGCCTTCAAAGAGGGGTGAACGATTTAACGAGTCATAGCACGCGAAAAATTATGGTAAGCTTTTTAGATTGATTGTTCTAACAGACACTGGAAGCAATAATTCGGCACACCTCAGGGAAACTTTCATTTTTCAATCGTATTTTCTGCTTGACCCAACAGTTAGCCGACCGTCAATGACCATCATTGGGAGAAGGTAATATGCGATGTTTGAGAGCAAGAAGGTGGCGAGTATATGACATCGACTTGCGAGCGCTCAACGTGCCAAAAAATCAAGAAATCTATGAGTCAATCGTAATTCTTACAGTTTGATATAATTCAAGTGTCCCACCAATATCTTTTTCGCACACAATCTGTCGATAAATTGAAAACTTACAACATTTTGCACAAATTTGCTGGTGATGAAAACTATTCATTGTAGGCGACTCTCGCCAAGAGTTGATTTGTTGTTTAGTTTTCTATTTCGCTAACCCAAAAAGACACTGTGAATGAGTGTGTTAGCATTCAGAACTTTAAAATTATTTCAATGTTTAAACATCCGCAGGTTTTGGTTTTGAAATTTAGGTTTTGAGAAATCTTATGAATTAACATACGTAGGCAAGTACCTAAATGCATCAATAAATAAACAAATTTCGTGCAATCTCTGCAACCAATGTTGCTGTGTTGAGAAGAAGGCTCGAGAACATCTGCAAAACCTCTGTGAGATTGGATATTCAGTTTTCATTAGCCTAAAGCTTAAGTTTGAATATTTTTTACAGCTCATCATTTGCTCTCAAGTATCCATGGGACTATACACTCAGTTTTTAACACATGACAAAGAAGATTTTAGTATATGTTTCACTCTTAAAACTGTTAGGCATAATTATTGACTACGATGATTCGATGACATTATATTGAATTCTACAACGCATCAACTGGGTGTGAAGATGCCGCTGCGTGAATAAAGACTGTTCATACGACGTATTTTCTTCAAGTCATGGTTTTTTCCTCCCTGAAAACTGAGCAAAGAAACTTGCAAATCAGTTCACCGCTGAGAGTCCAGATCCAGTTTTGAACGAAGCTTTGCGTCATCGCACTGCGCATCTGACCTTAAAAAGCTAAGTCTTAAATCCCAGTTACTTTATTTACTAGAGAAGCTTTGACATACTTTGGCATTAAACCTTCAATTCCACGCTGCTCAGAAGGCTCCAGGTGAGCCAGGTAGCGCTACGACATGCTGGACGCATGTGAGCAACCTGCCGACGTCACGTGCTAAAACAGGGCACCCCACAGACGTGCGTAGCCCCGCCCCTTTGCGCCTACGCCAGCCTCGTTTAGATATCGCGATCTGACTGTGCGTAACGAACTCGAGAGTTCCTGTTCAATGGGTAGGTAACAATGAACGATCGCTCCATCGTTATTTTTCAGCTCTGGCAACTCGAAGCTCCATCGTTATTTTTCAGCTCTGGCTACTCGAAGCTGTGCATTTCAAGATGGCCTTTGTTTGGGTGACGTCCCGCCGAGGCTTCGAATGGAAATCTCTTTTCGCTTTGCGCTGGGTAAGCAAAAATGTATCGGTGGAAATAGAAGAGTCCAAGAGATAGCATTAGGTGACTGGAATGTTTTTTAGTAATGTAATTTTTTGTTCCCTACTTTATGTCCGGTGAAATTCATTGGTTCTAACCCCATGGGATGCTCGAATCCTTGGCTCAAGTTACAAGACAGGAAAAAGAATTGTGTTAATGATTGAAAAATGTTAAAGCCATATATTTTCTCACTCTTAACATAGACCCTACAATCCCTGAGGGCCGCGGCCATTACAGACCACAGAAACATTGCCGACTTCGAGCGACGATCCAAAAATTGGACATTACTTTCCTTAGGCCTCAATTTGAAGCATAAGGCACTTTGAAAAACACATTTTAGGTTTATACGAAAGGTGGACTACCAAAATACTTATTTAATCATTAATTACCTGCCTGAGTCTCATCCCGTTGGTCAAAAGGCTTTAAAATTCTAACTTTCAAAATTATTTTCGTTTAGGTGCAAAGCATGAATTCAGTTCGTTTCCTGCCTCTCCTCCTGATTTCATCGACTCGTATTGACCATTGAAATACTTTTGAACATCATAACTAATCATAATCAGAAGAAGCAGATCAGAAAAAAAGGAAGCCAATAATATGCAAAGGCTGTAAAAGCATAGATGTCCCATAGAAGAGATTTGTTAAAATAGAGTTTTCGACCAAATACAGTACTCATTTTCAGTACCTAAAAAAATTTCTTTAAAAATTAATTCTTCAAAATTAAAAAAAAAATATTTTTAGGTTTCCTAAAAAGAGAAGATAGGGTAGATAGGGTGAGGTGGGGTAGATGAATCCCCACGCCACAAAGAGGAAAATTGAAGTGATTCTGTCATTCGATGCTTTAGCTTCTGAGACGCACGTAGGAAATTCGGCTCCTCTTTCTTACGGATATTTTTACGAAAGTCGTCGGTCGAGTGAAGCATTTCTAGGGCAGCCCTGAGACGGTGAGTAAAGATAACGATTCCAGATAAAAATTTTAAAATATGAAAAAAACAGATAGGATAACTGTTCACTGCATCCCCAAACGAACCGATAATAAAAAGCCCTATTTCAAAAACTGTGAAGAATATAATATCCGAGAAAACTAAATATTGCTTTTGTTAGGAATTCCTATGATATACAAGTATCAAATAATCAAAAAATCTCGACAGTAAGTTCATAACTCCAATCAAAAGTCGTTTAAAATGAAAAATTAACCTTAATTTGGAGAAGAAAATTTTAAATTTTTATATATGTATACCTAGCGAGGATACATTTTATCGATACATCTTCTCTCATACCTAGATGCCTTACACAAACCAGAAATCGCAATATGTTGTGTTTAATCGCTGAGCAACGGAAATATATAATTAACCTCTCAACGAATTACCCTTAGACTGCTGGCTGTGTATTCACACGGTCTGTGTAACCGAGTGACCGTGTGAATGCAACAACACCGGCCATGAGATATCCTGGGATAGTTCGTTAAGGGGTTAATTGTAAAAATCGACCGCCAAGAGGTTATAAATCCACACTTTTCAGCGAACTCGTTGCCATAAAAAAGTCACAAAGATTTACTCGCTTAAGAATTCTTTTCTGATGAAGTTTCGTTTTCTTTCGACGTTTCAATTGGTTTCATGCTTGAATTAAGTCTTAAACGGTAGCTGAAATTCAGACATTCATAAAAACAGCAGTAAAAAAAATCTCTACTAGAAAAGCTTTCCCCTGTGAACCAGAATGTGATAAACGCGCTCACTGCAGAGTGAATCATGCGAGGTGAGTCAAAAGTTTCAGTGTTATCGATCATGAAGTGTTTATTAAATATCGTATAATTTCTTTTCGATACTTACGACTAGCAACTTTCACGTATTTATTCGCTATTTAGTTTTGTTATTATTAACAAATATTTACGATCAATCAAAAAGTGGTAACATTTCTTGCGTCACTCTGTATGCCTCAACGTATCAAGTCTGACATTTACCCGGCCCTGTCGATAAATTTATAAAATAATTCATACAATTACTTGGGTGGGTATGATTATAGATAATTTTAGGTGCCCCTTCGAAAAAGTTCCACTGGGTATTGGGGCGAGAAGGAGCGACAAGCAACAGCCAGCTTTGAATAGGCAGGCCATGTCCGGCAATTTACGAGCTCAAAATGAATGTCTTCATTGATTGCCTGTCTAGCTCTAGGAACCTGTCCAGGGGCCTATGCTGATCGATGCAATAATTTTTCACGAAAAGACAAATTGCAACAGTCGGTCACATTGCTAATTGGAGTGAGGCTCCAATACGTGACTGGTCTCTTCTCAAATGAGGGTCACACACTTTGGACACAGCCAAAAAATAGTTTTGTTCTGATTTGTTTGTAGAGGATGTAGAAACAGTATATGACGTCCAAGAAAGGAATCAGAAGGCTTAGAAAATTGCGGAATAGTCGCTATAATTTATTGCCGAACGATCATCAGCATTACGATGATGTATAGACTCCAAGCCGGCGTAAGGCACGAGTGTGTTAGGTATATGTCTGTGTTTTCTGATGATGCGATTAGGCTTTTGTAAGGTGACCGTGGCTCCGCTAATGATTCTATTCATGATAGACTTGGCACCTCTGCATTGGAAGTGAAGGAAATGGGGTATATTCGGGTGAAAGGAATTATCATCCTTTTTCAGAATGGTGATGTGCAATCAATAATGTAAATGAATTGAGCAGTTGAGTCATTGTTTGAAATAGTTGTCTTTCTTTCCTTCTTTTTTTTCTTTTTTTTCTTTGTTTCTTTCGTGAATTTTTTGTAACTGCACTAAAATTAAATTCAGAACTGTTCTTCAAAACGATAAAAAGTAGTCGCGCACATAGAGCGAGCGCTATACATAGTCGGTTCCAGTAGGCCATCGCTCTACAGTCGTCCTCCGCATAGAGCGACACCAACTAGAGCATGTATCAAATGGCGAAGAAAATATCAGTGTCATAAGAAGTAAATGAGAAAACAGGGTGGTTCTTTACTAGAACCAATCTAGCGCTTTAAGCGGAAAACTGGTGTACTAGCATTGCTACTGATTCATTTTTCCGGTAATTCGAAGCTTGTAATCATTGCTTGCTATGCATACATGGTTATTTAGAAAATCGAATTCCTCTTCCAACTCAGAGCACCCGACAATTCCGGCTAGAACGGATTGAAGTTTTCTATTCATACAAATTTGAATGAGAATTCTGAAAACTATTTCATTTCAATTTATTCTTTTTAATTGCATCATACAAGTGCTACAAAATTACGGTTTGTTATGTTTGTTTTCCAACGGCGTTTTGAATTTTATTTGATCAAAACTACATTGTCTGCCAAATGCATTTCTAAGATAACGGTGCCCACCCTGCGTGTGCCTTTCGTGCATGGAAAATGAATCATGACCGCAATTATTTCAGATGATGCCGTGGACTGATTTGGTTCTTATGTTAATACGTACGAGCTTAAATTACTAAATGCTTGATCTGACATTCGAAAGGCTTAACAGGGTACGGATATGAAACTACGTCACCGCCTGCACCCTGGTAGCGTATTCAGCGTCCAGTTCACCATTGAGAACTGTAAGGGTTAAGAGGCGTTATCTTAGTAACCTGATATCAAAAGCATTTTTACAATAATGTATCTCTCCTTATTTAAAAACTAACACGGAATATTTCATTTTCCTCAATAAAAGCAAGAGTGTGACTGAGGGAAGATGTTATGACGTTACTTTACGCGGGAGGGACATATTCCATAGGCACCACGTAATACTCAACAATGTTTGATTTAGACGCGTTAATATGAAGGGTGTCGTACATGATGCGATAAGAGTGAAAGAATTAATGAGAAATTTGCGTCACCCCACCATCGTTTGCGTCATTGAGTGACCGTGCAATAGGTTTGCTAACGAGCATTGATCAGAGCACAAAGGAATTGTAACACTAAAGTGCTCGCTTCATTATCCTGCACTACTGCTGCTGCGTAATAGATGTTTATTCACCTTAACCATGGTTGCTTTAAATCTAGCATTGGAAAAAATGATTTTCCTTGAATCTGTCGCCTGGTTAAATTGAAAGAAATGAATGCAGCTGTTACTGAGCTAATATGGACTAAAAATTATAAATCGTAGTGAAGTACAAAACTCATCTGAATTTTTATAGAGCCATTAACTCGAATGTTACTGACTCGCAAGACAATGCCAACTCCTCGTGTAGAATGGAGGAAAAGATGTAAATTTTTTCTAATTTAATGTAGCTGACAAAGTATTACATTAATTATATAATTTTTTATGATTTTTGTAATTGAGATCATTTTTATATTGTCGTGTGATACAACAGACTCATATTCATATTCATATTCAAATGTTGATAATAATGCTACTTTTTAACATTAAAACAAAGTGTACATTAAGGTAGTTGATATAAAAAACAGTAAAACATGTTAAACGATGGTATTCCGTGAAGTTTAAAAAACGATCAAGTCCTTCACAAATTCTTAAGTCACGTTGAGAACTGTCAGATTCACGCTCCCGATTGTGATTCATTTGAACGCCTGACAAAGGATGGTGAACTCAGCTTCGACAATTCCTTCACGAATTGCAAAAGTGATGCATCTCAGTGCCATGTCGGCTGGCACTGCAGTGATGCACAGCGATGACGGCATCTTTGGTCACGCAGGACGTGATTGTATTGATCGTTAGTAATATTCCTTCATTCAGGAATATTACTAACGAGAGACCCACACACACGTCTGGCAGGCCGGAGACGATCAATACTTACTTTTTAACGTACTCAACGATTAACATTTATCATTGAAAAATCACACAGCAGTGTACATTGGCACGATCGATTTTTTTATCAATTTTGGCGTACAGAAGATGTTTGACCGATGTAATCTACGTGCAGTTATTGAACACTTCTCATGTCGGTATGTCAGTACCAATGTTCACAGTTGATTGGGGGTGTTTGTATTTATGTCAATCGCATTCTATTATATTTTTAAATTTATATTGAATAGGAATCAAACACTGGATTCTCTAATCAGAAATCATCCTTGAATAATTTGAAATCAACTATTTTAATACAGCATTGACAACATTACTGCCTGGAATTGAAATGAAATGCATTATACTCTTAGTGTGAAATTTTCATTCGATCAATCTGCTGCCAATTGGGATCCGCTCATGCATTTTCCCCATAATTAAGCATATTTTCACACAATTATAGCCGTATTTAAGATTTTATACCGTACGACAATCGGGTTCCACGTCCCACACTTGAGTGTGACTGAGGGACTTCTCGTAACTAAAATTGACTAAGTGCGAGTTAAAATTGCTCTAATAATACAAGCTATTGCAAATCATCAAATAATTCATTGCTTACTGTACATACCCAGAAAGTGCAAAAAATGCTGTAGCAGATTAAAAAATAGAACGACTGTAAAATTTAACAATAACACGTGCTTATAAATCAAGTGTTTTTCATCAGTTCGAACGTGCTCTTAAGCAATTTTGAAATCGTTTTCCGCCACGGGATGATTGCGTTCCAAAGCGTAATCTCTGTTATTATTGATGATTGGGGAGTGCAAACCACTGTCCGCCTCGCAGCGATCGCATGCAGGTCGGGCTTAGTGGTATGGTCCCCACACTCTCCTGGTATCATCCCTCTACTACAGGTGCTAGTTGCATCGTGCGAGTACAGCAATGACTTCGAAAATAAGATTAATACAGTCCTTATGAGAATCCAGTAGTGGTGGCGTTCTTACAGGGAATGTGGTTCTATTTAGAACGCTCAAATTCATTCCATGAATTTATTGAGAGAGATTCCATCCAGTTCTTCAAGTAATACAAAAATAAAATTCGTGTTCAAGCTGATAGAGAGTTGTGCAAACGCGTCAACGGAGCCTGTGTTGGTATACGTTGAATAGAAAATGTCCGGTTTTAACAACATGTTTTCGCCGTATTTCTAAATGTATGAGCCCGGGCAATGGCTTGTTAGAATTTATTAGCTGCGCTCATGATTTTCAGTTCGTGAAACGTTTTTGCTTTTGCTGTCTTACTCTAGCATCGATTGGTTGTTGATTGAGTTCTTCTGAGAGACTTAAACTTGAAGAATTTCATCAATTTAGAAAAATACTAGTAAAGTGTGATTACTTTTGTGGTAGCATGTAAAACGAAAAACATACATCGACTAAATGTAGAAATCCATGAGAAATTTCCGTTTCCTTCAACGAGGTAATCAAACCTGCAAATTTTGAATAACTAAACAAGCATATGCGGCAGGCATTTCAAACAAGTAATGGCCGGTATTGGAAGCACAATTTTAGCCGTATAAATGGATTTCCAGAAAGAATAATACTTAGACTTCATTTCATTTCCCATGATGAAATTTTATTGGAAATTGATCGGTGGAACTTCCAGAAGCCCGTTGCAGCATTTCCACTAGTTATCTACGAACAAAAAATAGCGTATGCTTCTGAAGTATTTTAGAAATCATATTCAATTTCTGGTGTTGAGAAGAAACTTTTTCAATATGCACCCTTTTCCATCTTAGGAGTTGGGTTCACAGGAGACAATCGCTTCCTCTCTATCACTTAACTTTTTGAAAAAAAGCCAGCCATTTCTAATATTCATGCTAAATTAGCTTGTGTATTGTAGCTCAGGACGACGTTGTCGTACTACAACCGGCGTCTAAGCAACGACAGCAATGTAAATACGCTATATTGGTCAACACGACAGGATTTCCTGCCACCGTGGGGGAATTCATGCTTTTCCTCGCACCATTACGTCATGGACCATGCTGCAAGTGTAATGCTGTACAGACATTAAGTCATGGACCATGCTGTAAGTGTAATGCTGTACAGATATTAAGTCATGGACCATGCTGTAAGTGTAATGCTGTACAGATATTAAGCCATGGACCATGCTGTAAGTGTAATGCTGTACAGGCATTAAGTCATGAAGACAGGCCGCTCTGAGGACAGGTAGAAGGCAGGTGTGCACCTGCCTTCTACCTGGCACTGAAATGTTACACGCGCGTTGGACTCACGTCGTCGTCACGTGAGAGCTGAATGACTCTCAAGGGGCCTTCGCACGATCAGTCAAAATCTGAAGACTGTGTTGGCAGACGCCCAAATATGGGCATCGAATGCTAACTTTGCTCTCAGTAAGGAAGTCAGGTCGGACTGTACAGTTTCACAAACACGTTTATCGCTACTTTATGCGCGTTCAATTTGATCGATTTGAGTGTAATATACTACTACAGCGCAAATTAATCATAATGCTAAGAAATTGATGCTAAAGTGAATTATAATTTACGAACTTCATTAACTTTTTCCTCAAATTTTGATGTTGCTTCCTACTTCCAAGACCGGAATACAAACCAGCCCTAAATTACCTCAAATGAAACTCTGATGGCCGTTCCTCTGCACCCTGACAGCTGCGGCAGAGGACTGCTCAGATTTACATTCGTGTCGCGAACCTGAGTCTCGGGTGACGTTTCTAGAGCCTGGGCCATGAGAACTACACCAAGACTCTGCTAATCGTCACACGTCAAAATAACGATTCAAATTTGTTTTAATTGTGTTTTCACGTATTTTTAATTTTCCTGTTAAAAGTTGGTCGTTATATTAATTTGGCCTTTGAGTTGGACTAATGCAGCGTCACTGACTTAGTTTCTGACGGTCTGAATGAACGTTCGTGTTCTTTAGAAGGTGAGAGTGGATGAAGGCATCGTAAGCTTCAGTTTCTGCTCCAGTTCAGTGGAGGTCGCGTTGAGTTACAAAATGATTTCATTTCAAGTGCCATTCTCTGAAATCGTACGTGACGCAGAATGAACGTAAATGTTATGAGACGGCTATTATGAGGAAATCATGTGCGGGGACACAAAATCCTTGAAGGATAAGGCCTTGAATTATGTACATAGCTCAAGTGTTGGGCTACGTTACTTCGTGGCGATCGCTGATTGGTGGACCGTCGGAAGAAACTACCTTTTGCAGACAGAGGGTGGAAAGTTTAAATACAGCCTGATTCGTTAAGCTTTGCCGTCAATATACTTTTATGGATATTGTTTTCGCTCAGAAAAAATGCTTTTTGTGTTACGTTGATTTCATTTTGTATGAAGCTTATAATGTCTTTCGACTGTTTAGTTGCATTTTTGTTCATTTACGAGCATTTCCTATGTGACACCTTAAGCTGGAATGGTTAATCGACATGAATAAGCTCACTTAGGAGACAATTAAACCATGGAACTTAACCGTGATAGCAGTCAATGTGCACGTCCTTTAGGGGAGATTGGAGAGGTAAAAGCTCTTTGATTTGCATCTCAGAAAAAATAGTTAATTAAAGTGAACAAAGAGCGTCATCGATAATTGCTCACAAGCTACAATTTGCAATGCCCCAAACGCGACGCTTTGGAAATGCAACTTCGTTATTTGTTATCTTGAAATTCTTCCTCTATAGCATATTAGTTGGAGAGAAGAATTGGTGTTTCAAGGAGTTATGTTCTTGTAATTAGGAACGAGGCGAAGATGCAAAATTGTTCCCTGAATTACCTCTGCATATAATACATTCCTACCAATTATGGCTGGAGACTGAAGAAACGAATCTTGGTTAAAGATGTATCAGGCGTTAGTGAATTAGCCATCGTAGGTGGTTACTATGCAATAAATTGCAAAGCGAAACAAGTGACATTAAAATAATTTGTTCTAACAAAGAGTCTCTCGTTTTGGAGTGCAACAAGGTTTGGCCATGGGTCTCAGTAGAAGGAATTGCTCAGCAACGTCGTTTCTGTACGAGAAACAAGTTTTGTGACCTCCACCGACTGGTAGGGATAGATAATTATCGTTCTTGTTTTAGCTGTATGTTTTTCGTGTCAACTTAGATAATTATTTATATTTGTATGAGGAAAAATGCCATAGAAAGCCTTCTGTATTCCAGCGGCTATTTCTTGAAAGTGAATGGCTGTTTAACTTTTATAGAACGGAGAATAAGTAGAGTGCAAAAGTAAGAGTCAGAATGGAGGTAACTGTAGAATACAAAAAATCTTTTCTGCAATCGTCATCTCTGATCTGCTAACATGGTGTGAAACTTTTTCTCACCGTAATATTGCTTTTGAAGATAGTGCCCTACAAAAACTGCAAAGTCCCAATCGAAAGAGTTGATTGACATATATATTTAAATACCATTGTCCATCCAACTGTTGGTGTTGCGAGGGACTGCACTGTGCTTTTTATTTGTCTTTAGCATAAGATATTGTTGTGCTTATTTGAAATGACTGTGAAACCATTCAGGAACGAATCGTGATCTCACTTTTAACACCTCACGCAATATCGTCAGGATAATCGGGGTTTGATTTATGAAAGTGTCTGCGATGACCACAGACGGGAGTGCAGGTGATCACGATGTATTTTTCTGTAAGAAGTAATATTGAAAACTGTATTCTCTCAAGGCTGCTCGCTCACTGTCACATGAAGCAAATCATCACCTCGGACGGAAAAAAAATTTACAAAATGACTTATTCCAGCGAAGTCAATGTACGGGTACATCAAAAGTTACGCAGTTTTTTCGTGTCTCCTACAACTAGTTTGTTCGGCCTTGTGGGGTAATTGCTATTTAATGGATCTTGTACTGAGCTGGAGAATTACTTCAAAATTAGGAGAAGTAAAAAAAGTAAATTAGGAAATGTCTATTCTTCAAATCTTTCCCAACTGTGAGGTGCTTTAACATATATTAGATTTGTGTCACCATATGATATTTATGTAAAGGTATAATATTTAGGTCAAGATATAATATTTCGTCAAGGAATAATATTTATGTTTAAGTATAATACTTATGCCAAGGTACAATGTTTACGTTAAGGTATAATATTGATGTCAAGGTATATTGTTTACGCCAAGATATATGTAATGTTTATAAGGACCCTTTTCCTTGTCTTTCAGAACTGGGCAAAATCAGCATTTAATTCTAGGCTAGGCTGTGCCCGTCATTGGAACTAAAAACACTTCTTACTTCTACGTGTTCTTTAACTTCAGACTGACCAGGACTAGCGTACCGTTGAGCTTCGAGCGGCTATTAACGAGCTCTGTAGACATTCTCGAGCGTGATTTCGACCTAACATCAAACTGAACTGGAGGTAAATGTTAGCAGTCAAATAATAGTTACGGCTCATAAGCCGAGACAAGTTATTTAACTTTGATCAACTTAATTCAGCGCTGATAGGATGCTGCTCATCATTTAGAACTTAGAAAAAGTCAAATGTTAAGGTTAACGAATTGAAATAAGCTAAACAACAACGTTATGACGGACGTAAACTTGGCGAATAAATACAATCAGCGGCGCTGTAGGCCTGCTCCAAATTTCGAGTGGTCCTAAGTGCAGTAAAACAAAGAGCCTTGAAATTAGATGACAAATAAAGAGGAAAATTTCATTCATTATTAGGCAACCCTCTCCTCACAGGGTCTCCAGCGAAAACTTTTAATGCTACTAAACACGGCAATCGAGGACAGACGATCTTTACAAAAATTTTAGTTCGTCAATAAATATCATGTTAAACTAAGCGGCCACAATATTTCATTGTTTTAAGGCGGTACATATATTTTTGTCAACCCTGAATTCAGCATTTCCTTCAGTTTTCTGAATCCAGACTGTTACTATTTTAACCGTTTTAATTTCCTTTAATTGCACGCTAATGTGCTGCGAACGCATTATCACGCGTGCTCTTGCAGTCTAATTGGAAGAGTCGCGTGAGCGTATCTTCTAGAACCGCTGGTGCTGCGGCGATAATCGAGGGCCATCGCAATTAAGTACAAGATGTTTCTCGTGATCCCCTCCTCAAAGTTAGGGCACACGTCCAGATAGAAGCAGCCACGTTCCTCTTTGATGAACCTCGCGTAATTTTCACAGCTGTGCATACGTTCTGGTTTAATAGCACCTCGGAACGACTGCAAGTTTGACGCAAAAGAAGCTACGCTGAGTGGAGGCAGGATAATTGGAAAAGGAATAAATTCGCAAAAAAAGGAATAAATTGCGTTTAGGTGTTAGGTTGAAGAAAACCTCCCTCTTATCCCGTGCATCAATGAACAGTAATCTTCGCATAAATGACATCCACTTAATGATTCTTCTTTTGTACACAATGGTGTCTTGAAAATTGTTTAATACGAACTATTGCATCTCAGGAAAGAGTAGATGCATCAAGTTAAACCTATCAAATTCAAACTAAAGCCATAAAGAATATTTAGTCGTCTGCTTTACGATAAAGATAATTATATATATAATTAATTCTGGTGACAAAATGCGCTCGGATGCCACCCTTAATTCCCTACATTCAAAACTGTAAATAATTCGTTCGGACAACAGTGTTGTTTTGTGTGCTCTTTTGGCTCATCGTGTCCTGTACGCATGTACGGTATAAACTGTACTGCGTGCTGTACGCATGTACGGTATAAACTGTACTGCGTCCTGCACGCATGAACTGCATAAACTGTACTGCGTGCTGTACGCATGTGTTGTGTAAACTGTACTGCGTGCTGTACGCATGTAAGGTATAAACTGTATTGTGTGATTGCGCATATACGGTATTAACTGTACTGTGTGCTGTACGCATGTACGGTATAAACTGTACTGCGTGCTCTACGCATGTACGGTATAAACTGTACTGTGTGATTGCGCATGTACGGTATTAACTGTACTGTGTGCTGTACGCATGTGTTGTGTAAACTGTACTGTGTGCTGTACGCATGTGTTGTGTAAACTGTACTGTGTGCTGTACGCATGTGCAGTATTAGTTGTGATGACTCTTCTCAAAAGTACCTGGACCCAAGCTCCAGACTTCATTTGTTGTGTCGAGTTATTTTTTCAGTATAAAAAGGTATGTACGTAGGTATATAAATTTAGATATATATGATTATGAGGTGTTGCCAAAAAGTGTCCCCACGCTATGATATTTCATAAATATTTATGAGATATCGTACAATTGAAGATCGTATTGACTATTGTAAAAGTAAATAACTAATAAGTATATACTTCATGATTTTTTAATACACACACCGAAAATATTTATTTAGCATACACTTAATAAACGATTAAACTGAGGTGACACTTTATGGCAACACCATGTATTTACACAATATATATAGATATATGTATGTATACATGTGCTGAACACCATTCCTTGCGATCTAACCAATACAAAGGAAACTCCTAAAAAATATATACACCAAAATATAAGTTACCTTTAATTATGGATTACGCGATCTCGCCATTCTGAAAAAAAGCTCTGATGATTATTTGATCATTCTTTTATTTATCGATAATGTTGCTCAGCTTTAATGTCCATGATTCGCTCCTCCCTGCCGAGGCATTTCGTTGACTAGGTGTAACTTTTTGCGGCTGCGTCGCAATAGGTCGCTCGCCATCACGTGACCATCACGGAGAGAAAAGAACTGAGGGGCGGGCGTGTGTGAGTGTGTGTGTGTGTTGTGTGTTGTGGGTTGTGTGTGTGTGTGCGTGTGATACTATAGAAGTTACTATGGAAGCCGGCCATAGAAGGGCGACACACGGTGTAGCCTGCGATGGACAGAATTAGTCCGGTGCCATAGAGGCCTCCCCGCTGTTCTCTGCCGTCGGTTAATGACAAAGTATGGAATATTCTATGAAGACCATGGTGAATTTTCACGCGTTTGCTTGTTGCATGAACTCAGTTGATGTATGTTATATCAGAGTAGCGTTCGTCTAATAATGAGAAAGTCAAACCCGACCCTCAGAGTAATAAAGTTCCGTTGAATGAAGAGAAGCCAATTTCACCCCATTTACGAGGGCTAAATGGCTTCCTCAGGTAGGACACAGACTATTGGAAAACTAAATTAAAGTGTGCAAATGTATTTGTCATATATTGTGCACTTGAATTTTCATTACTGTTGATGTTTTAGACGCATGCAAATGCAGTAGACCCCACAAAATCGAATACGATATTTTAAAATCCCTTCACGAACGATTCCATTGTGATGACACTTTTTCTGACACCCTGTACGTATAGATACATATACACACACTGTATACCCCTCCTTTCAACCTAACTCGTACTAACATAAGTACAACAAAACACATCAAAATACAGTCAAAGTTTCATTGGGGATGTTGGTGAATGTGTACAGCCGCTTGGCACTCCGCTGATCGAGTGGGTGCTCGGGCAGGAAGGTCCTTCTAAAGGGTGACCTTCACTTGGTGTTTGTTACTCTTGCATCTCACAAAAACTCAACATCCCTCGACGCACTTCTTATATTTCTTCTACCGTCATGAGAGGCTCTGATGCAATGCACGAGTTGTTAATCTACTAATCTACCTTTTGAGGTGTTTCCTTATGTTCAAAGGTCATCTACCGCAGCACCGCACATGGAGTCTACAGGTAGACCTTCGTAGAGTACACCCAATGCCACGTAGATGAGTTTTGGGAGAAGCTGTCCCTGATGTGTTCTTCTCACGTGAATGTTTCTCATCTTTGCCTCGAATCGAGACTTCATACCTACATTTTTAGAAATAGACTTAAACGTTACAATACAGACATGTCAATATATTTTTCTCATATTTCTCATACGTAGGTACAGGTAGATGACAACATGTGAATAGAAATATGCATGTTTGCACATTTTTTCCTGAGTATTCTGATCTAACTTGAGTCATCACTTGACTCCTCTAATGCGCATCATTCAAAAAAGTTAGTATAGTAAGACCAAACAATCACAACAGATGTCATACTTCATAATTAATAAAAACCGTGCAAATCGCATTGCGTGCTTCAGCTACATGAATAAAATCGTAAACCTACTTTTTTTCAACTAAAATACGTGCAGCTCTGCATGTACACCTTTATCCATGGGTAGGCATGGACTGTCTCTAAATTTCAGCGTCGTTCTCACCAACCAGCAGCTGGTGCGGTTGGCTGCTGTCGCTGCTGGCCTCGATCGTGCGCGGCGCGTGCCTCCAATGCTGAATTGAGCTCAGACTGCCGGCACAATAAGGGGGCAGGAGGGAACTGTGTAGTTAGCGCCAAGGCGATGGAATAGAATGAATAGAATAGAGTTGAGTAGCAGCTGGTAACACGATAAAATAGAATAGAATTGAGTAGCAGCTGGTAACACGATAAAATAGAATAGAGTTGAGTAGCAGCTGCTAACACGATAAAATAGAACAGAGTTGAGTAGCAGCTGGTAACACGATAGAATAGAATAGAAAATTGAGTAGCAGCTGCTAACACGATAAAATAGAATAGAGTTGAGTAGCAGCTGGTAACGCGATAAAATAGAATAGAATTGAATAGCAGCTGCTAATACGATAGAATAGAATAGAATAGAATTGAGTATTAACTAACAAGACGATAGAATAGAAAAGAATTGAGTTTTAACTGCTACGACGATAGAATAGAATTGAATATTAACTGCTAAGGCTATAGATAGAATAGAAATGAACATTAACTGCTAAGACAATAGAATAGAATAGAATTGAGTATCAACTGCTAAGACTATAGAATAGAATAGAATTGAGTATTAACTGCTAAGACAATAGAATAGAATAGAATTGAGTATTAACTGCTAAGACTATAGAATAGAATAGAATTGAGTATTAACTGCTAAGATTATAGAATAGAATAGAATTGAGTATTAACTGCTAAGACTATAGAATAGAAAATGCCAAGAGCACAAGCCAGGTAATTCATCCTTGGAATCCTACCCAAGTCCTATACCGTGTTAGTAATAGCTTCTAGACTCAACTTCTAGTAATAATTCTCCTTCTTTCTATTGTTTAAATTTTATGTTATTTCCTCAGTGGGCTTAAATATGATATACTACCTCTGATTTTCGAAATATTTTCACAACCAAAATTATTTAGTGCGACTTCTTGTTGAATGTTCACGTGGTCACAATTATCAGTAAAAATTTATTATCAAGAACTTCAAATATTTACATACATCCATAACTTGCACTATCTGATCAAGACCAATCAAAGAATTTCTAAGACCAATTTACAATCACGAAACGACACGCCACGATCGGTGAGAGAGAGAGCACAATTCGTAGAGAGGCAAGCGTCCGGTGTTCGAACTCGTTTTATCGACCACCCACAGGTTTTGATTTGATAGCTTGACTATTTTTGTTAGATAACTTACTTCCGTACATAATTAAATAGCTCCCTTACTTACTTACTTTGGTATGATAACTTACTTACTAACTTCAGTTAGGTGGCTCACTTCCTTACTTTAATTAGATAACCTCCATACTCACTAGAACTAGATTACGCATTTACATACTTTAGTTAAATAACTCACTTAGATTAAATAAGCTCGACTGAGAGACTCTTATTCGATATGGTTTGATTATCAACTTTACGCTACTTAAAAATGGGTGAGAATGTTTCATCTTTGGGCATATTTACGATCAGCTATTCAAGCCCGTCAGCATTGCAAAAAATGCAGTAAACTCCATATAAGGCTTTGAAATAAGCGTTTTGCAGGTAAAAATACTATCTCTTCTAAACGGTCTATGTTTACTGAGCTTTCAGCTGCAGCAAATGAGTTTTCATAGCATGTTTTGCCAACATTCTATAAGATTTGATTAAATACTATGAAGTACTGAAATATTTTTCCTGGTGAAAATCTTTCTCGCCGGAAGTTTCATTGTCTATTAACGTTGAGACCGTAATTTGAACGCCGTAATAAACATTTTCGTGTTGAAAACAGTGTCACTATTTCAAAACAAACAGCATAAATTTTTTACAAGTAAAATTCCTTTAATCTATGATAGTATGTCAGAAAATTGTTCGGGTTTGCCACAATGGAGCTCTTATTCATCTAATCGAGAGCCCGTAATTAAAAGTTATAGCGTATTTGTTTCATCTGTCCTTTACTACTTTTTATATTCAGCGAGTTGGATTCATTGATTTAAAGATTCATTTTAGCGGGAATCAAATTTTCATGTTGGGATAGGCTTGCTGGTTTACTTCCTCCTTAGAGCAAAACTCTTCATATTTTTCACAATTAAATATCAGAAGAAACATTTAATCCAAATTCGCTACGCAAGAAAATGTTTCTAACCTTAAAAGGAACAACCATGGAACAAATTCGACGACCAAAATGGTAATGCTCGATTTAATTGCATGTTTGTTAAAAAAATATTTCCTTGTTTTGTTTTCTCTCGCGGAGGCCACACGACCTAATGTGGAAACCCTCACGACACACTAGTCGGCACCCGCCAGCTGGGCGTGTAATGGTCGATGCGGTGGAGTGCAGTCACCCTGCCTGCCTGCGTGCCTGTGTGCCTGCGTGCCTGCGTGCCTGCGTGCCTGTGTGCCTGCCTGCCTGCCTGCCTGCGTGCCTGCCTGCGTGCTTGCGTGA